>UCOH01012395.1:0-10749 GCA_900474275.1 Synergus japonicus | reverse complement strand
TTACGATTGTTGTTATTGTCATCATGTTGTTTTCGTTTTCGTCTAGATTCTTCTTTTTTGTCTTGTTGTTGGTTTCGAGGACTAGGGTTAGGGTTATTTCTACTCTCTGTATCTACTTGAGTCAAAGGCTCATTGATACTCAAGGGGATGTCAGTGAAGTCCATGTTCTCCTGACCAGAGAAGACAGTTCGATTATTATCCTCTCCCTGCGGGATGAACTCATCTCTCAAACCGTTTAGGCTTCTATGTAGCACTTCATAATTTAAGCTATCGTTGTCTGGAGTCCTATCTCCGTTAAACGTTATGTCCGCGTCAGACTCCATGCTCCGAAAAGCGCACAGGCCACAAGGGCCGGCACAATAGCGGAACACCCACTTAGTTCTCACGCGTTTAGTTATAAATTTGCACTAAACTGAACACTGACAGGATAAGTCAAGTCTTCTTCTTCTATTAGTGATTAGTTAAACAGCCAAATAGCACCGAACACGCTTCAATTGTCGAAATCCAGCGGGCCTCTCTCCATTCCTCGACTTCGAAGCATCGAAAAAACAGTCAATTCAATAGCTACTGTGCGAGACTACGAGTGGCCGACTGCACGAACGCAACTCCTCGAGTCTCTCAAATGTCAACTTCTCAAATCTCAAGTTCTCCCAAAAGTCAAGTCATGTTTCTCCCAAATGTCAAGTTTGTATTTCTCAAATTTCACTCGAAATAACTACTGCGCGCGCTCTGCGTTCGGCATCTGATTGATAACATGCGCAATTGATGTGACTATAGAGAATCAAGAATTTCTTGACATTTGGGAGACTCGAGTTATGTGCAAATTCGAGAATAAATTTTCTCAACTTGACGCTTACTTCATACGTAACCAGTGGTAACGCTGACGTCAGAAATGGAGGTAACGCTATGAAGTAAGCTGAAAGTATGTTCATTTTATAATAGGATATCACCAAATAATTAAGATAATAATTAAGATATCACCAAATAATTAAATACTTTGCATTGTTTAATAATTTACATTCTCAAAATAATAAATTGAAAGACTTATAACATTTCGAAAATCCAAAAAAAATAAAACAAAACTGAAATTAGAAGCAAAGCAACGCACGATATGAAAAAAAGTCTAAAGATGAAAAATGTTTCTTTTTGAACACTATAGGATCGGCATAACAACTTTTTGAATTTCCCTAAAAAATCAAAAATTCAAATTTTAAGCCAAATTACGCGAGATGCTGAGAAAATTATGAGGAACATAATTATTGGTCTTAAAAAGATATACAAGTTCTCCTTTGGCCATTTTTCAATAGGATAAGTAGTTTTTGTTTTAATCATGAACAATATTGTTAAACAAAGTCGAGCGATAAACCTTAAGGTCGATAAAACCTTAAGTAAATTAGTTTTCGTTTGCATTTCCTGTTGTAGTAATTTAAATAAAATCATATACACTCATCTCTCGCTTGTTGGACACTCTCGGAGGTAAGTGGTCAACAAGCGAAAGCGATTCAAATAAATCGAGCGAGCATTCTGACGTCACCACTCAGGGCCGCATATATGTAGACTTTAAGATTCGCTAATTCCTATACTACGCAGGCTACGCATTATGGCGCTGATTTCGAGGTCACTTCGAGCGCCGGCAATTCAGTGTAGGCTCTCAAGGGACGCAGAATCAGTCAAGCGTAAAATTTGTCCAACAAGAGAATGTCCAACAAGCGAGAAATGAGTGTAGGCGCAATCGCCGCGAAGCGCGCTACGCGGAGCGTGACGATCGAACCATGTTCGACCTCCGCGCGCCCTAGGCGCGCTCATTTTTGCGAGCGAAGCGCGCGATGAGAATTTGTCCGCGAAGAGGGCAGATTTTTTTTATAATGTCTAGGTTCATTGGCCTTAAAGAAAGGGTCCCTATAAATATTCACGCTTAATTCTCACTTAACCCTTCGTGGGACGTTTAGCGTCCCACCTTTTTCTCTGTTGTTTTACATTTTTTTAACTACTTTTTTAAGAACAAGTACCGCGTTTTTTATTTTTCCTAAGTCTCTAGGGTATAAATGAATGTGAGAAAAATGTTATCCGTCATTAATTGTTAATTATAAAAATAATGTATATAAACAAATAATCCAAATTGGTGCTTTTTCACGGAGAAATTCATTTTCCACTAATCTATCTTGTAGATTCGAACGGCAATTTTTTTTATGTTGAGTCCACCTTAAAGTATTTTTCAGAATTTTCTGCAATGTTATATAAGTTATAAACTCTATTTTTTTGTTTAAAAAATTCTAAAATGTAGTATTTATCAGAACAAACCCAATATAAAAAGTGTATTTTTTTCAACCCTGTTCTTGAGGTGTTTATTTTCATCTACGAATCTGAATCTAAATTCAAAATATTCAATTTCGAAAAATCTAAGATGGCGAAATTTAAGATTTTTGGAAATTTTGAATGTTGAACTTTTAAAATTTTGAATTTTGGAAATCTGACTTCGGATTCGTAATAAGCGGCCCCGAAAACCCTCTAGAGTGCCTGTGACTGTAAAATTTGTTTCTTAGAAAAATGTGTGCCGCAAAGGGTTAAGCGGACCGACCCGTCAGTAAAAAAAATTGATTTTTTTAATTTTCTAAAAGAATATAGTTTTAAAAATATTCTGTCAAAATTTTATAAAGATCCCACATTATTAAAGAAGATAGGATAAACCGGAGCAAAGCCGACCGATGAGGTAAAGGTGACTTTGCTTATAACGTTGTTATTATTTAATAATTTTAATTCCACTTTGCACAAAATAAATCTGTTTTATTGTAGAGATAGTGTTACTTACTTATATCTTGAAAATTGACGTTGTAAAAGGAAAATTATACCGAAAACAATTTTGACAACGAAAGAATGGAAGATTCGCTGACAGAAATATAACACTTCTAACGTTAATGTTAATACTTACAGTATGACAATTTGATATTTTGATAATTGAAACAATATCATATCACATAATTATAATAACTAAATGTAATTCAAGACTAAAATATATTAAATCGTGTAAATAATTTATGGTCTTATAACTGGGGTAAAAGCGACTGAAAGCGACCATTTTAATAATTTGCAAGTGCTTAGGTAGTAACACCTATCATAAGTTTTATCAATAAGTGATTGGTAATGTAGAACTGCCAGTTATTTTAATTATTAATTATTATTTATAAATATTATTTATAACTATTTTATTTATTATAATTCTTCAAGATTTTTGTAACATATATAATTAGTATTTGTAACTGAAATTAAAAAGTTTTAAATTTTTATATATAAAGTTTACTTTACACCGTTACAGTCGGTAAAGCAGGTTTTTTGTATTGTTACTGTAGACACCTTTGAGTGTAGTCTGTCACCAGTAAAATGTCAACAAATAAGAGCGTTATATCGTAGCTATCACTATTTTTATTCAAAATAACTTATTCTTCTTTCTGAATATGTTTAAAGGTAATTTGGCAAATACTTTCAATAACACAGAAGCTAAACATTATATTTTGCAATGTTCAAATCTTTTGATTTTCATAAAAAGCTATAAGTTCCTTTACCCCAAGGTGTGGGGTACAGCCGACGAAGTACAGCTTGTTAGAAATTCGCAAACTTGTTTTTATTACTTTAGATTTGAAATAATAATATAAAGCTTTAATATAAAAAGATTCTCTTAATTAATAATACAAATATTTAAATAAAGTTTCATGGCAACTTTTTTTTATAACAGATCAATTAAAAATTTGAAAATGAATAAATTAAATTATTTATATTTATTTATTATATTTATGGTTATTAATTAATTAATTATTTATTATTATTTATAAAATAAATTAATTGTTTAAAACAAACAAAAAATTAAAAATATATTCCTCGCAATTATATCTGGCTTTACAGTCATAAAGCTTGGCTTAGATTTTGTCGAAAAAGTCAAAGTGGGTTGATAGTTCAGGTGGCAAGACGCTCGGCGCGTGTGTTAGGTCCCTTAAGGGCGTTGCATAAATCGAACTTGTAAATTTTTTCGGGTTCCCAACATCTTCATTACGGTCCTGTCCTCTCAAACGCATGAGAAAAGTGATGGTAAGTTTGAAACACGCTACGTGAGCGCGCTGCTAAATCAAACCGTCCTACCCCCCTAACACATCACCTGTCATCTTACATCGTCTAGTTGGGGAAAATTTTATAAGTATATTCCTTTCTTTTTTCGCATCGGGTCGTGAAATTTGCGTCGTAATAATAAAGTTTATTTCCTTCAAATCTTATTTACAACGTAAAATCATACGTATTTTATAGCGGACGTATATGGCATTTTTTACACAACCGAAAGTTTAATGCTATTTTTAATATTTTTATTTTATTTTTTATCTGCATCCATTGTGAATCTGATTAACCTAATATTTTTTTAATTTACCTACTTTTCTTGGATTTTGATCATTACTTCCAAATTATTTCAACTTTATTATATTGTAGATTACAAAGAAAGCCTTTTTAAAGATTAAAATAGAAACTATTTTGATGAAATTAGGCCATTTTCGTTATAATAAATTTCTGTCTCACAACCCCCCGAACATTTCGAAAATCCAGAAAAAACAACTTTTGGTCAGGCAGGCAAAACTAAGACATCTTTCTAAAATTTCAACTAATTAATCTCTTGTCTAAGTGTAGTTCCACTAGATAATAGCTTAAAAAATTTAATGGGCAGAAAAATGGCTTTTCTATTATATTTTATCTATTATATTTTGATTATATCTATTATACGGAGAGAATTATTGCAAATTTTACCAAACTTTCTGTCAGTGCACGATATGTGACCAGATCGGTAAAATTTGCTTAATTTTCTGGAGATTTTTCCAATATCTTCTTATAAATTTTTGCCAAAAAGTTTGGTGATTGGTTTAGAAATCTGACGCCAAATATTTACAAAATTGTACGGCATAATAAGCTAGAAAAATTGGCGCATTTTACCAGACTGTTTAGCAATAGTCGGCGTGCTCGAATTGATCGAGTGAAGTGAGCTGAACTTAGCATTTTACCACAGAAGTTTGGTAAAGTTTCCCTGTACAAAATTGAAATAATTCCTTTCGAAGAAGAAATTTTTTTTCATATGGGAGTGGTAGATCTTGAACTTAGCCAGTGAAGAAACAATTTTTTCGAAGTGTCAGTGCCGGTGCCATAGTTACAGTTTACATGTTTTCCAGTTGTTTTCCAGATTTCATCACTCGAATGGGTAAGTCTTATTTAGGGTTCTATATATTAATATTTTAAATAATTTTAATATTCAAAATGCATTGCTTACAAAAAAAATTAAATAAAAACCTGATGTTACCTGAAGGTTATACTTCGTAATCTAAATCATTTAATCTATAAAGAATAAACGATTTGAGGTTATAAATAATTTTTTGTGTAAATACATTTTTATAGAATTTTTCATTAAAAAATGGAGGATTCACGGAGAAAAAGTAATACCTTTCCAGAAGAAGAAATACTTAACATGGATGAGGTACAATTATTTCTTATAATGGTCAATCATGTATTATTATATTTTTGAAATTTAAAGGTATTATTTTAAATACTTTCATTGAAATTAAATTTGAAAATAGTTTTGTTGAAAAAATACAACTTCCTTCATCTCAGCAACAGGTCATTATTTATATATTTTAATTGACCAATTAATGGCGAGCAGACCTAAATGTATAACATAAAATAATTTTTTTTTTAAATTTCAGCATTTGCCAACACCTTCACAAGAAGCACCTCATGCATCTCAGTCCAATTGGTTCCAGCAAACACCTTGGTCCCAAGAAACACCGTGAAATCAGCAATCACCTTCGTTCCAGCAAGTGTCCTGGTCTCAACAAGAACCCTGGTATCATCAAGCACACTGGTCACAACAAGCACACTGTCCCAATAAGCACCCTGGTGTCAGCAAAACTCCATGTCCAACCAAATACCAACGCCCCAGAAAACAGCTTGCTCATAAAAAACGCCTGATATAGAAGGTGATCCTTCTCTAAAGCCACAACTCCAGAACTGACATAACAATTTACAGTCTGGTTCTCAGGAAATTCTGAGCGAACAAGGCGATTCTAACATTGAATTAGAAGATAATTTTCATTCAACCACCGAAAAAAATTCATCGCAAAAGACTGATCGAAATAAAGAGAAAGTAAAACGAAAGTGAGAGGTAAATATATATTGCATGTTTATTGTAAAAGTATTCTAAAGAATTCATTTTTTTAAATCAGATTATAAATTTACGTAATTTTTTTTAAGGACTTATATAAATTTTTGAGTGGAAATGAAAATAGTAACGGAAAAGAGATTTTAACGATTTATAAGCAAAATGGTGGTTTTTTAACTCCACAAGCTCGAAAAAAATTAGTCCATATGATTATTGAGAAGGATAAAAATGAAGTTTTCAGTAATGTTGCACAGGGTGAAGCATTAGAATATTGGACGTACGTATAGATTTGTAAAATTATTGTGGGTACGAGTTTTAAAAAACTAAAATTAAATTTTATATTACAGAATTACCACCAATAAATTCTTGGCTTTGGCTGAAGAAATAGTGAAAATATTTCCAGGAGAAACTGCTGCGACTTACTATACTCCATTTTGTATTGAGCAGAGTCGTCGAATTCAACTAACTGGAAAACTATGTGAGCATTTTTGTTATGTTAAACAGACTTTAAAAGACAGTAAATTACAGCTGAAGTCAAAGAGAAAGAAAAGTCAAGAAGGTAACGCTGCTTCCAGTTCAAACGGTTAGATTGTGATTAATTTTTTTTTAATTTCGAGATAAATGTAGTAATTCTGAATTAACATTAATTATTCTTTCAGATCCTAGCGAAGACATAAAGTGGTTGCAAACAAATGACACTTCTGAAGATGAATTACTTGAAAAATGGGAAATAACATTCAATGCAAGGCAAAATCTTTTGAAACTCAAAGGCGAATTTGTTTCTCAGTATCTGCCACGTTCCCTACCTCTTCGTCTCAATGAAGGACAAAAACTGGTGACTTTGAAAGAACTGATATTCTCATGAAAAATAATGGATTTTGATGTATCCATTTCTGCTTTTCAAAGGCACAGCAGACCTCTGGAATATATATTATAACCTTTATTTTAGATTATAATTGTGAAATCTTGAAATTATTAACTTAAACGATTTTTTATTTGAATATGCCATTTGAGCGCCAGCTTGTTTTTCTCAAAACAAGCAAAAGTAATATCAAAACGAATTGAATCTACGTTATATAAACCCTAGGCTAACACAGTACCGCGGAGAGGGCGGGGAAAGGGAATATTCACTGAGATCCACTGCATTTACAAAGAACTAACAAATTAAATTTATTAAATAAAAGAAGTAATTATTACGTCACTGAAATATTCAATTATAGCGATTGGAGCAAAGTAATAAAGAGATTGACGAACCACTGCTCGTCAATGTACAGCGATGCTCAAAAAGAGACACGATTTATTAACTGAAATAATCACAAAGAAGAGAGAGAAAAGAAGTCGTTACCTGTGCTTACGAGGGCGTGGCAAAGCACACGCCTTCCACAAACTTGTCCCCTAGTCAAGTTCGGCATTTCAGAGATAACCAAAAATTCAAATACAAATATAACTGGCAACAAGCCGAATCCAACAATAGTTAATCTCAACTGGGTGGTTTCCTCACCACACCCAGGGTAATCTCAGAAACAAATACAATCACTGACGAATGTGAGAACTTAGCACAAAAATCAAAAGGTCTTACAACGAACGACTACGAGCACAGAGTGAACGAGTCAACTTCTCTCTTCCTGTCTAGTGACGTGCGCGGAAACAGGCAGCGCCACGAAGTTACTGTGAAACTGAAATAATATAACGTAAATGGTAATAATTCGTCGACGACCGGTAATTCGTCAACGGTCGGTCCCACCGATTATTCTGCTCTAAGCCCCGAGATGGCGTTGTGTGAGTTGTCATCCTCCTGGTCGTTCGCGTGCACGGGAATCACATCCATGCACCTTGACCAGGATCCTCTTCGGGCCTTTACGATGCGGATAGGACTTCAATGTAGTGTGAGTGTGTGTGTGTGTGTGTGTGTGTGTGTGTGTGTGTGTGTGTGTGTGTGGCTGTAACTCTGAGCCCCCGTGGCTCAGGGTTAATATGAAAAAAAAGAAGTGTAACAAATGTGAATAATAAATCGAGTGAATGTGTTTTCCCAGGTTCCGGATTGCTGGCTGATGGTCAGCTGATTGTTAGAGAACTCATGTGCTCCAATCAGCTGACAGGTTGTGTGCAAACAACCTAACACTCTGTGCTAGGAGTTTATCGCGAGTGAAGTTAGTTTTAAGTTAAATTATAAAAATGTGCGTGGAGTAAAATATACCACGTTACAATATATATATATATTTTTTCAGATACTAATTGACTTTAATCGTATACATTCTGAGGAAAAAGATTGTCTTTTCCAAAAGTGGCCGTTACTAAGAAAACAATTAATTCTATATTACAAACCAAGCCGAAACAGATATTGTCGATCGATGAACCTTACAGACAACTGTTGCGAGGCGATATTGATGCTTGTATGAAATTTTATGTTAATAAAAATTAATCTTCTAAATATTTTAATCTATTGTTTATCTTATGTTAAACTCTGATGTTAACTCCTTATGTTAAACATTTTTTTTAGAAACGCAAGATGTCTTGATCTTCTACTTTCTTTTGTATATTTTGAAATCAGATCGAAAAAGAAAACGAAAAAAGGGCGAAGGAGGCGCAGATGAGGAGTTATTGCTGAAACTCACTTCGACAGAAAAAAGAGAAAGTTACTTAATACACGTTAAGGTTTGATTAGCGCTTTTACTTAAAAAATGTTCATATTCAAAAAAATATTTTTAGGCTTCCCTAATTTTTCTACACGTTTCAGAGTAATTGTAAGGACGATTGTAATTGTAGGACCCTTGATAGCAGTTGAAAGGGTGTATGTCGTTATAGACGATATCGACTACTCTTGTGAGACATTACGCAAAGCAGTTGACTTATCATTTAAAGCATTTTTCGCATTATATTGTGAATACCCCAGACAAACATCAAGCATCTGGGAATTCTTAGAGTTCGCAGTGTACAACATTTCGACTCCTGAAAGACGCTTTGCCATGTCCGTCAATGTTTTCTATGGAGAAACCAAAAAGATTTTAAATTCTACACCAAAGAATTCTGTTCAGAATTAAGTTCAGGCATTATGTTATAACCAGTCCACTACTGTTTCGAAATTTTTAAAACCCTGTTTATTTTTAAATAAAAATGTTTGAGTGCTTTGCATGCTCGGCGGCATTTCAGCAAAATGAGGCCTTTCTGAACCATGTCAATCTTTCTCATGCTTACTCAACGGAATAAACGTGTATGGGAGACAACTGTACCAGGGTTTACTCCCTATTTGATTCCTACCGTAAACATCGACAAACAAAACATAATGAACCTCCTATGTATCTACTTGCGAAAAATCTTGAAAGTCATTCATTTGAAAAGTGCTCTACTCTCGATGCAACTGTACAAAATACTGATTTTCAAAAATCTACTACATTAGAAACTGAATACATTTACGATTCGGAGGATTCAAATTCTAATAGCGATAATGAAATTGAGGATCCCGGGTAGAAATTTAAAATTGGTTCTTAAGGCCATGTGATATTTTTCCGAAGCGTCAGTCAGGTTCAGTTATACCAATTGTTTGTCCACAAAAATTAATATTTAAAAAAAATGAATTCGGAGAAGTTAGAAAATATATTAAGGGAGGTTTATTGACTCTCATTTTGTTTAATAATGAGAAAAAAATAATTATTATGTTTTTACTGTCTTTATCGTATTTGAGGTTAGATTGGTAATTATTTCTCTCTGACATATCGACATAATGTGTTGATAAGGTAGGAGCGCTCTATACCATACATAGACAGAATGGTAATGCAGAGTAATCAACAAATTTTGAAAGTTTCAAACTTTCAATCTCTACATGCACATATTTTTTTCTATTACTATTATTATATAGTTGTTTCCAAACCTTGTCACGTGACACTGTGTTATTTTACAGTATATTATTGTACTAATTCACAATATTAAATCAAGTCATACGCATGCAAAAAGTATGGTTGATTCGAATATTGGGCCCAGCAATAAAAAACAAGAATTTATATAATTTTTTTCTGCTGAGCTGTCACGTGACACTTTATTGCTGTACATAATTTATTTATTTATCTATTATGATAAATATCTATACATTTCAATATATCTCGACACAATGATTTTTCAAGGAAAGTCTTGAATTTTGATTATTTGAGAGAACTTATAATCTAAAGATCAATTATATTATATACTTTCTTATTTATCAATCAAATGTATTTATCTTGTCACGTGACACCGTATCCCTTACAGTATATATATATTTATATTTTTTAATTTACAATATTAGATCAACCAATACGCATGCAGAAAGTATGGTTGATTCAAATATTGGCTCAGCAATAAGAAATAAGAATTTATATAATTTTTTTTGCTGAGCTGTCACGTGACACTGTATCCCTTACAGTATATATATATTTATATTTTTTAATTTACAATATTAGATCAACCAATACGCATGCAGAAAGTATGGTTGATTCAAATATTGGCTCAGCAATAAGAAATAAGAATTTATATAATTTTTTTTGCTGAGCTGTCACGTGACACTGTATCACTTACAATATATATATATATATATATAT
>UCOH01012393.1:0-10879 GCA_900474275.1 Synergus japonicus | reverse complement strand
ATTTTATACAGCATGCACAAATTTTAATATTTTTGACCGGCTCTAGTACCAATTTTTCCGGAATAACAGCCGGGTTCAGGAAAAACAAGGAAAATTAAAATCGGCTAAAAAACCAATAAAACGTCGAATTACAGCGATGTTCGCGAGAAACTGTAGATTTTATAGCTGAAGTGATTTCTGTTTTTGTTTGTCCCTTAATAACATACACAATTTTTAATATTTTTCAATGGCTCTGGTTAACTCTTTTTCCGGAATAAGAGCCGGGTTTAGGAAAAACAAGGAAAATCAATTTGAGTTATACTCAAAAAACCAAAAATACGACAAATTTCAGTGAGTGTCATGAGAAACAGACAATTTTTTGGTTCAATTGAGTTCATTCTTTACGCTTAATTCAGGAAAATCAAGAAATATCAAAATCGGGAAAAATCGTTCCTGAGTTATGCCTAAAAAACCAATAAAACTTCGAATTACAGCGAGGATCGCGGGAAACTGTCGATTTTATGCACAAATTTTAATATTTTTGACCGGCTCTAGTACCTATTTTTCCGGAATAAGTGCCGGGTTCAGGAAAAACAAGGAAAATCAATTTGAGTTATACTCAAAAAACAAAAAATACGACAAATTTCAGTGAGTGTCATCAGAAACAGACGATTTTTTTTTTGAAGTCAGTTTTTTCTTTACCTTAATTCTGGAAAATCAAGGAAAATGAAAGGCTGCAAAACTGTTCCTGAGCTATGCCTAAAAAACCAATAAAACGTCGAATTAGAGCGATGTTCGCGAGAAACAGTAGATTTTATAGCTGAAGTGATTTCTGTTTTTGTTTGTCCCTTAATAACATGCACAATTTTTAATATTTTTGAATGGCTCTGGTTAACTCTTTTTCCGGAATAAGAGCCGGGTTTGGGAAAAACAAGGAAAATCAATTTGAGTTATACTCTAAAAACCAAAAATACGAGAAATTTCAGTGAGTGTCATGAGAAACAGACAATTTTTTGGTTGAATTGAGTTCATTCTTTACGCTTAATTCAGGAAAATCAAGAAATATCAAAATCGGGAAAAATCGTTCCTGAGTTATGCCGAAAAAACCAATAAAACGTCGAATTACAGCGAGGGTCGCGGGAAACTGTCGATTTTATACAGCATACACAAATATAAATATTTTTTACCGGCTCTTGTACCTATTTTTCCGGAATAAGAGCCGGGTTCAGGAAAAACAAGGAAAATCAAAATCGAGAAAAACCGTTCTTGAGTTATACTCAAAACACAAAAAATACGACAAATTTCACTGAGTGTCATCAGAAACAGACGATTTTTTGTTTGAAGTCAGTTTTTTCTTTACCTTAATTCTGGAAAATCAAGAAAAATGAAAGGCGGCAAAACCGTTCCTCAGTTATGCTTAAAAAACCAATAAAACGTCGAATTACAGCGAGGGTCGCGGGAAACTGTCGATTTTATACAGCATACACAAATTTTAATATTTTTGACCGGCTCTAGTACCTATTTTTCCGGAATAAGAGCCGGGTTCAGGAAAAACAAGGAAAATCAAAATCGAGAAAAACCGTTCTTCAGTTATGCTCAAAAAACCACAAATACGTCGCCATACAGCGATGCCCGCGAGAAACTGTCGATTTTATAGCTGATGTAATTTCTGTCTTTGTTTGTCCCTTTATAGCATGCACAAATTTTAATATTTTTGAACAGCTCTGGTACCTATTTTTCCGGAATATGAGCCGGGTTCAGGAAAAACGAGACAAATCAAAATTGGAAAAACCGTTCTTGAGTTATTTCAGCTAGTGCCATGTGAAACAGAAAATTTTTTGTTTGAAGTCAGTTTTTTCTTTACCTTAATTCTGGAAAGTCAAGAAAAATGAAAGGCGGCAAAACCGTTCCTGAGTTATGCCTAAAAAACCAATAAAACGTCGAATTACAGCGAGTGTCGCGGGAAACTGTAGATTTTATAGCTGAAGTGATTTCTGTTTTTGTTTGTCCCTTAATAACATGCACAATTTTTAATATTTTTGAATGGCTCTGGTTAACTCTTTTTCCGGAATAAGAGCCGGGTTTAGGAAAAACAATGAAAATCAAAATCGAGAAAAACCGTTCATGAGTTATACTCAAAAAACCAAAAATACGACAAATTTCAGTGAGTGTCATGAGAAACAGACAATTTTTTGGTTGAATTGAGTTCATTCTTTACGCTTAATTCAGGAAAATCAAGAAATATCAAAATCGGGAAAAATCGTTCCTGAGTTATGCCTAAAAAACCAATAAAATGTCGAATTACAGCGAGGGTCGCGGGAAATTGTCGATTTTATACAGCATGCACAAATTTTAATATTTTTGACCGGCTCTAGTACCAATTTTTCCGGAATAACAGCCGGGTTCAGGAAAAACAAGGAAAATTAAAATCGGCTAAAAAACCAATAAAACGTCGAATTACAGCGATGTTCGCGGGAAACTGTAGATTTTATAGCTGAAGTGATTTCTGTTTTTGTTTGTCCCTTAATAACATGCACAATTTTTAATATTTTTGAATAACTCTTTTTCCGGAATAAGAGCCGGGTTTAGGAAAAAAAAGGAAAATCAATTTGAGTTATACTCAAAAAACCAAAAATACGACAAATTTCAGTGAGTGTCATGAGAAACAGACAATTTTTTGGTTGAATTGAGTTCATTCTTTACGCTTAATTCAGGAAAATCAAGAAATATCAAAATCGGGAAAAATCGTTCCTGAGTTATGCCTAAAAAACCAATAAAATGTCGAATTACAGCGAGGGTCGCGGTAAACTGTCGATTTTATACAGCATGCACAAATTTTAATATTTTTGACCGGCTCTAGTACCTATTTTTCCGGAATAAGAGCCGGGTTCAGGAAAAACAAGGAAAATCAAAATCGAGAAAAACCGTTCTTCAGTTATGCTCAAAAAACCACAAATACGTCGCCATACAGCTAAGTGTCATCAGAAACAGACGATTTTTTGTTTGAATTGAGTTCATTCTTTACGCTTAATTCAGGAAAATCAAGAAATATCAAAATCGGGAAAAATCGTTCCTGAGTTATGCCTAAAAAACCAATAAAATGTCGAATTACAGCGATGTTCGCGGGAAACTGTAGATTTTATAGCTGATGTGATTTCTGTTTTTGTTTGTCCCTTTATAGCATGCACAATTTTTAATATTTTTGAATAACTCTTTTTCCGGAATATGAGCCGGGTTCAGGAAAAACGAGACAAATCAAAATTGGAAAAACCGTTCTTGAGTTATTTCAGCTAGTGCCATGTGAAACAGAAAATTTTTTGTTTGAAGTGAGTTCATTCTTTACGCTTAATTCAGGAAAATCAAGAAATATCAAAATCGGGAAAAATCGTTCCTGAGTTATGCCTAAAAAACCAATAAAATGTCGAATTACAGCGAGGGTCGCGGGAAATTGTCGATTTTATACAGCATGCACAAATTTTAATACTTTTGACCGGCTCTAGTACCAATTTTTCCGGAATAACAGCCGGGTTCAGGAAAAACAAGGAAAATTAAAATCGGCTAAAAAACCAATAAAACGTCGAATTACAGCGATGTTCGCGAGAAACTGTAGATTTTATAGCTGAAGTGATTTCTGTTTTTGTTTGTCCCTTAATAACATACACAATTTTTAATATTTTTCAATGGCTCTGGTTAACTCTTTTTCCGGAATAAGAGCCGGGTTTAGGAAAAACAAGGAAAATCAATTTGAGTTATACTCAAAAAACCAAAAATACGACAAATTTCAGTGAGTGTCATGAGAAACAGACAATTTTTTGGTTCAATTGAGTTCATTCTTTACGCTTAATTCAGGAAAATCAAGAAATATCAAAATCGGGAAGACCGTTCCTGATGTGACGTCATGTCACTTATTATAAATTATAATCAGCTAAAGTTAATCCCACCAAAGTATTGATTGTATCACCTAGGGTTTTGTTGCCTATTTTATTGCCCTATTTTATTGGGTATCATCGTCAGTCAACCATCAGCAGACCACCGTGTCAGTCGTCAATCAGCAACCCTTCAGAAGCACCTTCCGACGTACCTCTGTCCTGTTGGGCCAAGACTCCGGACCTACGCCAGCTGGCCCGTCAACCGTGCCGTGAAATTCGGCAGATGATCCTTTATCGCATAAGTCAGAAATGTTTTTCTCGATTTTGATTTTTCTAGATTTTCCTGAACCCGGCTCTCATTCCGGAAAAATAGGTACCAGAGCTGTTTCAAAAATATAAAATCGACAGTTTCCCGCGACACTCGCTGTAATTTGAAACCAAAAATACGTCGAATTACATCGATGTTCGCGAGAAACTGTAGATTTTATAGCTGAAGTGATTTCTGTTTTTGTTTGTCCACTAATATCATGCACAATTTTTAATATTTTTGAACGGCTCTGGTATCTATTTTTACGGAATAAGAGCCGGGTTCAGCAAACTCCAGAAAAATCAAAATCGGGAAAACCGTTCCTGAGTTACGCTCAAAAAACCACAAATACGTCGCATTACAGCGATGCCCGCGAGAAACTGTCGATTTTATAGCTGAAGTGATTTCTGTTTTTTTTTGTCCCTTAATAACATGCACAATTTTTAATATTTTTGAATGGCTCTGGTTAACTCTTTTTCCGGAATAAGAGCCGGGTTTAGGAAAAACAAGGAAAATCAAAATTGGAAAAACCGTTCTTGAGTTATACTCAAAAAACTAAAAATACGACAAATTTCAGTGAGTGTCATCAGAAACAGACAATTTTTTGTTTGAAGTGTTATGTCCTGGAGACGAAAATAAAATAGCCAATTTCCCTAAAGTTCTCGTTTTAAATCCACATAAGTGAATTAGGGACGAGATCAAGCCAAAGAACGAGACAATTAATCAAATTAACATTTCTTTATTGATCAATTACAATATTCTTGATTCATGCGTGAGAGAGAGACAACTTGAGAGAGAGAGAGAGAGATTGGCCGCACTGTAATCCAGAAGGTTGACGGGCCTGACAGGTTGGTCCGGAGTCTGACTTCAAAGATGATTATGTCTAGGGGTTGAAACTCTCAGATTTAGGGTAACACAGGTTGGGGGCACGCACAACACCCACTCGGTATAACTCAGTGACAGAGACTGCGATCAAAGTAACATCGACGACATAAGAGTAGACTGATTGAACTCGCGGGTTAGACGCAAGGTGGTACTAAGTAGACTGGTTCAAAGTAGACTAGACTAACGTAGTACGGTGGTACAAAGTAGACTAGACTAACGTAGTAAGGTGGTACAAAGTAGACTGGTTCAAAGTAGACTGATACATCTTGGTTTTCTGTGTCCTTTTATATCCTTTTTGCCTTCTTGATTACTATGGAACTTACGAAACGGGGTTCCTCGGTTGATCCTCCTATTTCGTCCTCTTTTAAGATAGGGAGCAAGGGTACATGAGTCATATCTTTACTTCTTAATGTGTCTGAAATGAGGGAGGTTGGTTTGTTGGGTTTCTCTCGCGCTGACTCTCACATATATTTGAAACATTGGGTTTTTTACAATTATTGATTGGTTACGATCACGTAACACTTACTTGAACGTATTTTTAATGCGTTCAAACCTCGGTAGAGTTATATGCGAATATTGGAAGGGATTGCGTTTTCGTTGGAATAGCAGAATTTTGCAAAATAGGAGTACATATTTTTAAGCAAGCAGTTTTCGTATTATAACATTGATTTGTTCAATTTCTTTCAATATTTTGCGAAGACATTCATATACCTTATACATTTCTTTTAATAAATTAAATGCACGTTTCCTCTGCTCGTAGATAAAAGATTGTATTCACTTTATACATAAGATTGTTTGGATTTTCTACTTAATAAAATGCGTAAAAACATATATTTGATTTTAAACTATTCTTGCATACCTTTTCTAATTTAATAATTACATATATATAAATTTTTTTTTTGATTTTTGATTTTCCTCATTATTTATGCATACACATATATTTTTTCATTCATGCCTACATTTGCCGATTTTGAATTTTCTACCTTATTCATGCATACACGCATACACTTTCTGATTTAGTACATATACTTTTTGTTTTGAATTCATGCATATATTTTCTAATTTAATGGCTACATATATATTATTATTATTATTTTTTTTGATTTTGAATTTTCTACCTTATTCATGCATACTCCTAAGTACTGAGACAATTATATTTGGATTTCTGATTATACATTCTATATGCATATTTCGTATGTTTATATATATATATAAAAAAATTATATTTCGGTTGTTTTTGCATATTTTTGGTAAATTGTGCCGATCTTTTTGTTTATCTTGATTGAGTTCAATTATTTTCAATACGTCACAAAAGGTGACACCTTCCCCCTTTTTTCTTTTGAACACGATTTGTAGGTTTTAATCGGGTTCAAAAGATCGCCACAAATTGTGATGTTAGTTATATCTTATTTTAATATCTTAGTTAATAGTATTACAATATTTTTGATATATCTTTTTGAAGAGAGAAGAAAAAAAAAATTGTTTACACTCATTTTTCATGCGTTTTGAGAGAAAGAATTTTTTTTTTTTTTATTATGATTTTTTATATTTCTTTCTTGTTCCTTTTTCTTTTTCTTTTAAACGTTCTTATCTTCTATTTCTACTTCTAAACCATGCAATACGTTTTCAGTAAAATTGAGGTATATTTCGATACATGTGGAGCACTGTGTTGCTCTGTTTTCTGCATAGATAATAGTTTTATTACAATAATGGCATTTGGTTTTAGCGGTTTCGATGTGACCTAATGAATGCCAAGAATTTCGTAGTTTTAAGTTTATTTGTTCTTGTGGTGGCATTTTTTCATGACAATTTTTACACACACGTATTTGTTTCTGTTTGTCGAAGTAAAAATGTGTAATATCGTGCCTGAGTTTAAAACAATACGCAGTAAAGATGCTTGAGTATGCTCTTGTGTGGTTGACTGGTAATGTGTTTTCAATATTATTTGGAAGTGGGGTTTCCGATATTATTTCGATTGGAACCATTCTCTAAAAAATAAAAGAAAAGTCTTTTATAGTTGTTATTATTATTTTTTTTATTAGAATTTATTATACTCATGCATGAAAATGCTTATTGTTTTATAGCATTAGTTTATTATTTCACCTTATTTAATTTTCTTTTGAGGAAAAAGGAAAAAGAAAAATTTTATTTAATAGAATGTCTGTGCATTATTAGGTACTGAATATGGTTATCGGTCTAGTATGTGGCGTAAGTCTATTTGTGGGTCTTAGGTGATCGGACTGGTTGCGTCCCATAAACTTGGTACTTTAATGGGCCATTCGTGTATTTGAAAATGTGTCTCCTGTAACTGCTCCCTTTTTCCTTTGGTTAAGGGAGGGAGTTTCTTTTCCTTTAATATCATGATTTTTTGGGACTTTAGTTTATTTAGATCTGCTGATTAGGATAGATCTCCTTTACTGTTTACCATGAGTGAGTTTCCGAATTGGTCGTTCTTGAATGACGCTATGGACCACGGTTGTACGGGATTAGGTCCCGTTGATTTAAATCTCCTTAATAATTATGAGGAGTTAAGCAATGTTACGGAAAGTGAAATTAATTACCCAATAAACGATTCTGAAGGTCGCGAGTTTCAGGTAGATACGGGCGTTCCTTTGATTTCGGAAAGTGGATCGTGTAGTTTTAATTTGTTTTCGGGGCAGAATTTTTGCAACGGTGTTGTGAGTGTGCCTACTTATATGGATTTTGCTACTAATGACAGTTGTCTTAGTGGTAATACTACAAATGTGCCTTCTTATATGGATTTTGCTACTAATAACAGTTATCTTAGTGATTATACTACAAATGTGCCTTCTACCTCAGGGAATGACTCTTTCAGTGTAAATCTTCCTTCTACCTCTAGTGGTGGTCGATATTTCGACAATAGTGTTGAAAGTGTGGAAAGAGATCCGTATGAACTAAATATTCAGGAAATTGAAAAAGAAATGGCTTTTTCATCTTTAAGTGCCACGCAACATTTCATTGCATCGCGATATGCTGTTGCCTACCGACTAGGGAAACCGGTGCGAATTATTGAGCCTGAAATTGAGAATGGCGAACAATAATTTGTTGCTTCTGTATTTTGACAGTATGTCATTAATTGTCCATATTTCTGAAGAACGTAGTACCCGAGGTAGAGAGTGTCTTTCATGTCTGCGAATGTTATGATATTCCATTCTCTAAGGGATAAGTTAATATTTTCTATTTTCTTAAAATTAAAACTAATATCTTTGGAAGAAGTATCGATATTAGACGACTGAGTGATGGATACTAATTGGGTGATAAAAACAAGGTGTTTTAGAAGTTTTAAGTTTTTCATGCTGCTTCTCGGTGAGTGACCTGGAAAATAAAATTTATATTAGTATAGATTCGCACAAATATAAAATAATTATTCATGCTTAGGATTATATTGATTACATGCAATATATATATATATATATATATTTAATTTAAAGTTTGTGGTATGGATTTTGTGCTCTGAATCCGCATTTGATGCATTTTTTGAAAGATTTAAATGTTTCGTTTAATTTTGATGATTGAGGGGTGTTTGAATTTCCTTTTGTTTTTTGTGTTTTGGTGTTTAAATTTTCATTTTCCGATTTTGTTGGATTTATGACCTTTGGCGTTGTGTTAAATGTAACAGACTTCTTTTTCTTTGGAGTTGGTGGTTTTTTATCTGAAATACAAAATGATTTATTGTTTCATCAATTCTTCGGCGGTGTCCGTAGTCCATTTTTGTGATCTGTAAATAGATTTTCGCTTAGTTTTGAGTACTGCTTGTTTTCGGGATTTTTTATAATTTTAGTCTGTTAATGTGTACTACTTTTGGTTTATTTTTATTAGTATTTTAACATTTCCTTTCCCTAGAATTTCTAAGACTTCATGCGGTCCTGTATATTGATTAGATAGTTTATGAATTTTTCCTCCTTCTAGTAAAAATACTCCATCTCCTACTTTAAAGTCTTGGGGGTTGAATTTTTTGTCATAATAAAATTTGGATTTTTCTTTAGCTGAAATTAAATTCTCCCTTGCTATACCTCGTATTTCTTGTAGTTTAGTTATAAGTCCTGTCATATAATCGTCGTATGTTTCTAGCATTTCATGAGGTAGGGGTGCTTCACTGGACGGTTCTCGAGCTAATTTCCTAAATACTAGTTCATAAGAAGTACATCTAGTTCCTTCATGGACACTTGTGTTGTAAGAGAATGTGGCTAATTCGAGCCAATCATCCCATTCCGAATTTTTATTTACGAATTGTTTTAGATATTCACCTAATACGTGATGAGATCTTTCTAGAGATCCATTCGATTGAGGGTGAAAAGCAGTAGTCTTGAATTGCCTAATCCGGAATCGTTTAGCTAATCTTTTAATAAGGTTACTCAAAAAATTTGTACCTTGGTCTGTTAGGGGATCCAAAAATACATATGAATCGTTTGACGAACGCGTCCGCGATGGTGCTTGCTAGTTGGTTTGGTAGAGGTATCGCTAAAGCAAATTTGGTAAAGTTGTCTTGGATTGTTAAGATATATAGGTTCCCCATTTTGGTTTCTGGTAAGGGTCCAACTATATTCATGGAGATTTTTTCGAAAGCTACACCGGGAGTATCTGTAATTACGATGGGATTTTTCGTTCTTACCCTGACTAACTTCTTTAGTTGACATCGCAAACACATTTGAATATATTTTTGTATATCTAACTTCATATTTTCCCAAAAATATCTCTGTCGAATGCGATTATAAGTTTTGGTGACTCCCTTATGTCCGCCAATTGCCAATGAATGTGCTTCTTCAATTAAGACAGCTTTCTGTTCCTTAGTGGGATATTGAACAATTCCTTTACAGATAATTACCTTGGTTGGTGAGTCTGAAGGTGATACTTATTTCGGCTAAGATTTCATCCCAACTAATGTAATTAATGTTTGAAGTTTTTTGTAAACTAATTGATCGTAAACCGAGTTTATTTGTTACTTCGCATAATGATTTAATTGACGTTTTAATGTTATTAATGGTAGTTAAAAGATTATCTTTTGTTTCCGATTCAATGGGGAGTGCGATGTGATAATATTGACTTCTTTTAAATTCCTTAGCTTCTCCTACTTTAAGTTTAGAATATTTTGGTAATTCTCCTCGCCTTGATAATAATTTGGATCCATTATCTCGGGGACTACCATCAGTTGCTAGAAAGTATACATAATTATCCTTTCTCATAGATATTTGATCTCTACATTCTATAACATTTTTACTCAGAGGGTTTTTAATTTTACTTGGAGGTGTAGGTAAAATTAATTGGTTTTCTTGAATGTCTTTATTTTGTTCACTTGTTGGCACCGCTTCTTCTTCTTCCACGATTTCGTTTCCGATTTCTTCATTATGATCTACTGAATTTTGTTCTTCTTGATCACTAGAAGAGTCTGTAAAATAATTTTCGCGAGTTTTATCTTGGCCGAATTCAGGGTCTGAATTTATTTCTTCATCCGAGTTTTCTTTGTGGTTTCCCTTTTTACCTGTTTTCCTTTTTCTTACATGTTTTGGGTTGTGGGTTTCTTCTTTTCGTGGACGTCCCCTTTTCCTTTTAACAGTAGGAACTTCCGCTTGTTTTTTCTTGGGCCTACCTCGTTTCCTTTTCTCAGGGATTTCCTTTCCCTTTTCTTCTTCTGATTCGGATTCCTTATATTTGGGATCCTTATGGTTTATTAATTTCTCATTGGTTTGTTCTCTTAATTTTCTTCTCGTCATAACTGCATTAAATTTGCTCTCTAACATAGTATCTAATACTTCCACAAGTTTATTTTTAAAACTTTGGATTTCTATAACTTCATCTTCGAAATTGCGAGCTTCTGAGG
>UCOH01012392.1:0-60246 GCA_900474275.1 Synergus japonicus | reverse complement strand
ATATATATATATATATATATATATATATACAGCTTAACATACCATTTTTTTCCTCTGTTATCATTTATTTCGATAATAATTATACTTAAACCCAAAAGTAATTTGAATGAAAGTTTCACTATCGCCCGATCGAAAACAATAACTCGTCCATGCTTTAAACTTAATCGCGCGCATTCCTAAATCAATAGTCTCGTAAAAGTGTGAAAAAATGGTCAGTATAATTAAACCACACAAACTATTACATCTACTTTGTATTTCATAATTAAAGGCAAACAAAAATATTTAAATAAATAAAACAAGTAAAGCGAAAATCACATTCACCCGTGCTTCTTGCGCCCTAAAGTGTATATAACTTTCCTAGATCATCAACATCAAGAATTATTGCACCAGCCTTTATCCCAGGCGGAAAAGTCGGACTTATGCCGGATCTTACAAACGGCATAGTACCGCGTCAGTTAATGTAAATGAGGAGCAATGCCAGTACTGATAATAAGTAACGTGCCGACCGTTGGCGCGGCACTGGCTAGGTACAGTCCTAGTACGAAGTTCAAGTGTTGGCTAGAAACCGATTTAGGGAGTTGTGCCGAGCGTTGGCGCGGTACTGGCTGGGTACAGCCCCAGTATAAAATCCAAGTGTTGGCTAGAAACCGACTTAAGCAGTTGTGCCGAGCGTTGGCGAGGTACTGGTTCTCTACTGCTTCACCACTGATTCAAGTATTTTGGCTGGAATCCAACTTGGGACTTTTTTCAAACTTCAGCAGGGAACAAATTTATACGAAAAAAATTTGTAATTCAGGAATTACCGAACAAAAATTTTTCGGTAAAAAAAATTAAATTTTTGTTGAACCAACCGAATAATTTTTTTGTGCATTTTTTTTTTGTCACAAAAAATTGTTATTCTACTAGTAAAATATCCTATTAATTGTACATTAAATAAAAAATATTTAAAATTTCATATACTTATTTTATTTATTGATAATGCAAAAGTGTTTTTTGATGAAAGAGTATACCGTGGAAAAAATGTGGATCCATATGTTGAGAGCTTAGGGTAGTGGTTAGGGATCGCTGGACTCGTGTCTAGTTAGGTCGCGTGCGTTCGATTCCCCCCAGCGTTGTGTGCGAAATTTTATTTGTTATAAATGCGTTAATATTTACAAATATCGATTAGTTATAAGTATACCTATAATATATATATATATATATATATATATATACAAATAAAATATGTGCTTAATTAATAACTGTTTTTAGGACATTTTTTAAAAATTTTTTCACTGTACCGTCCCAGTACCGCCAGAAAACTCCCAGCCGAGTGACATTTTGGACGAATGCCAGTACCGTGCCAGTACAGACTTTCGGTACCGGCATCATACAATTTCCAGTATCGCCCCAGTACCGACAGACAACTCCCAGCCAAGTAATATTTCGGACGAATGCTACAACCGCGCCAGTACAGACTTTCGGCACCGGCATCATACAATTTCTAATACCGCCCCAGTACCGACAGACTACTCAGAGCCGAGTGACATTTCGGACGAATGCCAGTACCCAGCCGTTTTCCAGGCGGTATTCTGCCAGTACCACGCCAGTTCGACATCCGCCCGGCGGTACTGGCGCGGTACCCAGCCAGTTGGAAATTTCCACCTGGGATATATCGCAGAAGCTTTTTTTTTTTAAATTTTTACTGGCTTTTATTATTTTAATGTGTAGGCCGCATTTCAGTGACAAGAGGAGTTGAATGAAGTTGCATTGCACGCTGAAAATACATTTATAAATGTCGAGCTATATGTTACGTTACGTTACGGCATCGAGTTTGGTTTTATAGGCACTTTGAAGATATGTCTGCAATTAAGGGAAAACGTTTTCACGCCATCACGTGAGAAGTAGATACATATCTGCTTAATTTAAACTGCGGCGGTAGATAGTTGCAACATATACATACGCATGAGAAGCAACCGTGAAGAGAGAGAAGACGGTCTTCTGCAGGGGGTAGTTAAAAATCTAAAAATAACATCAAGTTATTGAAGCATCTCGTTTCACCTGCTGTCGGACAGAAACATCTGCAATGCAATCTCGAATCCGTGTGGAATAATCATCATCTCTGGTGACCACGCATCGCCGCCTCACTGTTTTCTCAACCATGGAAATTAATCAACCTCAGACCGCAGTCACAAATCTTTCAGTAACAATGGTGAAACATCTAATGGACGAAACGCCAGTATCCACACAAGTCCATCCATTTTCTATTGTACTTATCAGAAATCATTTTGAATTATTGTCTTTTATCCATTTTTTGATAATGGAATTCAAATTAAAAACCACTTTTCTTTTAAAGAAAGTAACATTAGTCGAAAAAGATAAAAAGATGAGCATTCTAGACTCATTTTAAAAGAAAATATATCGAAAAACTAGTGAATCTCATTGCAGTACCCAGAAAATCTCATGGAGAGATCTTTCTATCCTGAAAGTAGATAGAAATATCCAAAATAAAATTTATCTACAGATAATTTGTATGTATGTATGTATGTATGTATGTATCATTTGAAGTTAGGATAGAAAAATTCCCCTGGGCTTTTGTGTATATGTTTAAAAAATGTACATAAATAATAAGAAAAGCATCGATCTGAAAATTATAATTTTTTCTATGAATAATTACTGGCAGTTAGGAGAGAGCAAGTGAGCTTTCAATTGCATATTAAATTCCACTTAATATATACCCATCATATAATAAACTGATAATCGATAATGATGTATATCAATATATGGTTGATCTATTATATATGGTTGGCTCTGTATACGAATAAAAAGTTTCAAATAAGGACACATCGATTACATATAAAATCAATGCAGAAATATACAATGCTTATGTGTTTCTGGCATAATGTGTACCTAGAAACAGACATTAGTGAATATTTCAAGGAGATGAAACATAGAGGTTTTTGAACAAAAAGTTTATATGAATTTCTCTTTACTTCTTTAATTTACTTTTCTTTTTAACATAATTCATTTTCATTTTTAACCAGTTATTGATTATAATATATGCAAATATCTCAAAAATTCTATTTCCTTCAACAGTTTGATGATATCATGAAAAAATGTTTGTAGTTTTTCCCATATTTTACATTTTTTAAAGGAAAATGAATACATAACGATCTTCGTAATTGTCGTTTGGGGCTGAAATTGTCACCTGGGGATTATTATCCACGATGAGATCTTTGAGTATAACTACAATTGGCTTAACCATAAGCCGTACGTATGCAAGTCGTGAAAAATCAATATGGTCGTGTGGCATATTATATATGTATATTCATATAATGCACTATTAGAAATATATTATTTATTGTTAAAATGTATATATGTATATGAATATATATATATATATATATAAATATATAGTATATGTATAAGCATAGGCATAATAAACATTAAAATATATATTTATAATATATGTACGATTCCTCGAACATAAAAAAAGCAATTAGAAAAAATGAAATGATGTATGCGGATGAATGATCTACCCTTGAGATCGTTTTTGTTTGTGAAGAATAATATCTTTTAGTGGAAAAAAGAGCGTGTCCACTTTACAGTTATATTTCCCGCTCATTATTTTCAGAATCGCTCCGGTGCTCCTGATGTAATCTGAAACCGTGTCTGGATCAAAATTCAAATTTTTGTTAAAGATCGATATATCCTATATAATGCGAACGAAATTTAATAAAGAATTACGTTTGCGGTTTAATAAATAAAATATATATATATTATATTATATTATATTATATTTTGAAGGAACTTGTGAAAATGTGACACTCGTTTAATCATTTCCATTATATGGATTAAACTTCCAACGCTTTAATTTGTCCTTAATTATTTCAATAGCATGTGATACTCATCAAAATACGATAATTATCTTATCATGTAAATAGAGAGTGTGTATGTATAATACATATGCAAATATAGGAAAGCGTTGAAAATCATAATTAAAAGAGTTTGAAAAAATCGATAATTGAATGCGTGAAAGTTGTTCTCGGGGATGAAACACGGTGTTTTATATCTATCGTGCCGCAGTTTATGTATCTACTATCTACAATAATGTGAACTACACATATATGAAAGGGTCATGATTTGATGGGTCGCTGTATAATATTTATAAGCATTGTATCTCTGGCGCAGGCGTGGTTATTGTGGTGAACTTATATTCCACTTGTTCAGGAAAGACTCCTGTTCATCATATAATTCCTGACAATCCTGACAGTCGCTTCTGCTACTGACCATGTCGATAAGGACGAAGTCATGCCTGACTGTTTTGGCACTTTTTTTCGCTACTACTTATTCACAAACACCAGTACACTTACGTATGTATTACGATTATCATATAGTATTTAAAAATTTAACGATATTAAAATTATTATTAAATATTATTATGAAAAAATTTATTTGTATAACTCATTCAATACAGATTCAAAAAGTGAGAGAATGATCCATTTAATGGAATGAGGAATATAAATTGAATTTTTTCAAATATTCAATTGCAAAAATGTTTAGTTTTTAAAAAAACTTTTAACTTAACTTAACTTCTTTTGTCAAAATTTGAAGCTGATTCTTTTTAAAAACTTAAACTTCTAAATTAAATTTTTATCATTTATATCTACTTTTTATTGATTTAAAATTATCTTTTAGATTATTCTGAAAATATTAATCATATAGGTATTATATGTAATATTAAACATTTCTTCTTAAAAATAATATATATGTACTTTTGTATTAATTAATATTGTCGTACAAAGTTTCCAATATTCAATATTTAATAGAGTGCGATAACTAATGGTAATTATTTTAAGAAAAATTAAAATATAATCACAATTATTCGAGGCATTAGATTTAAAAGGTATGATTTTTTGTAAGCGAGTAAATAGAGCGAAGTAAAAGAAAAACTGTCGCTCTTTGATCTCATAATTGCTCCCTTTCGCGTAGAATGTATTTTACAAAGTGCCAGGATATTTATAAATGATAAAAATTATGTCGATGATAACTGAGTTAAATTTAATTGTGAACTTTTAGTCGTCTACCTCAATTTTATTATAAAATTAAGTTCCACTTTCCTAATTATTATCGAATCATTAAATTATAATTTAATTAATAATCATTAAATGTCAATTCATTCTTAATTGTTAAACAATAAATTATCAATATTATTATCATTTTTATTTGTAGTTTATTTTATTTGCAGTCATAGCTGTCGAGAAGTCAGACACTTCTCATTTAGCTCAACTTAACGATATACTTTCAATTGCTGAGAAGGACTATGGAAATGGAAAATTGAAAATTGTCACCGAAAAGCTGGCAGTTGATCGAGAAAATGTCGATGCGAGTTATGAAGAAGGTACTGAAGCATTCTTTATTAATAATAATTAATATTCTAAAATTTGTAAGATAAATTTTCGGATTTTCTTCAAGTCATAAAAATCTAGAACAGAAACATTATAGAATTAAGTAGAAAAGACTGTGGATAGTCAGACAAAGCGAATTTGAAAGCTCGCAATTTCTCTGAATTTCTAAAAGTATTTAATTATTAAAAAATATCTTCTAATAATTTTCAGTGACACCAATTAATTTAAAATCCTAAGGTTTGAGTTTTTAAATAATAATCTTTCCTGAATTTACTTAATAAAAAATGTAATAATATATCTTTGCTATATTTTAAATAAAAATGCGCCTGGAAATATAATGCATAGCAAATTATTGTATGTACATTAAATAAGCTTATCGCGTGAACTCATCGGCAGCTTGTTCACATTATCTGAAATGCATTGATAAAGTGAACGATAGAAAAACTCTGTTTTAGAATAAAAAGCTGCACTTCTTTTAAGCTATGAATTAATGGCTCTTTTTCTGTATTTTTATTTAGGTCATGCTTTACAATATAGATGATTAGTTATGGCAAATTAAAATATAGATTTAATTTTAATTTGTTTTTTAAATTAAATACGTGATTCTAGTTAGCAGTGCTTGATTGTCGATTTCGCTGGCGAAAAGTACTTTCTTCTCTTCTTGCAACGCTCTGTTTAATCGTAGTACTTCCTTGTTGTGATAGATTCCCCCATGCATTTAGTCTGGAAGTCTCTTTCGTCAGAATTTTATCCTATAATTTGAAATTTGATTGATTTAAAGTATCATTACTAAGAAGGAAAAAATAGACGTAAAAATTGTTATGATTTATAATCTAGAATAATTTTTATAGTATGCGCTCAACTTTATAAAGGAATCAGTATAATTTTGGACTTGACATGGACCGGTTGGGACAAGTTGCGAATGATTGCCAGTTCTCGGGGAATTATTTACAAAAGAGGAGATGTAAGCATAAGTGCCTATGTACAAGCAATGGACGATCTACTTTTTCTAAAAAATACAACAGACACAGCTTTGATTTTCGATAATGAAAAGGGTAAATGATTCAAGTACAAAACAATTCCAATTCGTATCGAAATTCTAAATATTTCATATATTTCAATTAATAATTTTTTATTCAGAACTGAATGAAACCCTTTATTACCTGATTGGAAATTCGATTATCAGACTCGTCGTGATTGATGATTTCTCTGCAAAAACTGTTGAGAGCATCGCCAACATGAGACCCTTGCCTTCATACTATGTGATTTATTCTGGGACTGAAAATATGGAAACTCTATTTAAAACAGTCAGAAATATTTTTCATTCAAACATTTCATTAATTTTTATATTATTTTATGACTTCTAGAATGGTAAATTTACAATTTTATATTTAGGCTATTGACGGTGGATTAGTAATGCGAGATGGAATTTGGAATCTTGTTTTCACTGATTTCAATTATAACAATTTTAAAGTTCCGTCAGGATCAAATCAAGAACAAACGTTAAATTCTAGTTTTACAATTTTGAATATGAACACCGACATATGTTGTCAATTACTCGCGTACTCATCGTCCTGCAATTGTCCTTCCGATACTCAGGTAACTAAAATTTAAATTGTTTATTTCTAAAGAGAAATAAACAATTTTTTAAAATGAAAAATTAATGTTTTAAACTTTATTTTCAGTTATCCGAACTCTATTTTCGCCGCCTAATCGAATTGATTGTCAAAGTTTTGAGTGATGTTGATAGACAAGGGCATTTAGAACCACCAAAAAATGGAAGTTGTGATAAAACACCGTCTATAATCAGTAATTCTACCATCGTCTCCTTTCAAAATAATCTCTTAACGGTAATTAATAATAAATAAAATAATAATAATAATAATAATATTATTATTATATTATCACAGCATATATTAAAAATTGAAAATGAAGTAAAAGTGTAATTTAAAATAATAAATACCTGAATATTTACTTTCAGACTCTGGCAACAAATAATACACTTGAGTACTTCTCCGAAAGATCTTTGATCTTATACAGAGCAAATATCGAAATAAGTGTTATGAATCAAGGAAATATTAAGCAAATTGCAACCTGGAATAGACAGGATAAGGTTCGTCCTCTCTCTGGCGAAACGATTGTCGCCGCAAAAAGATATTTTCGCGTTGGAACCACTATGGTAAACTAATAATAATTTCAAATGTTTTTAGATATATATTTTACAATAAGATTTAAAATTTTCATTTTTATTCGACTTAGATTGATAATGCAAAATTCTAAATATAAACAAGCAAATTTTCTTCCACTGAAATTATGTATATAAATTATTAAAAATAAGAAAAAGATATAATAATAATAAATGTTTTATTTTCTAAGGCGATACCTTGGTCAGTTCCAGAGGAAGACGAAAACGGTAAAATAGCATGGAAAGGTTACTGTATCGATTTAATTGCAAAACTTGCAGAGGAAATGGATTTTACTTACGATCTTGTAATCCCCAAGGATGGAGAATTTGGATCAAAATTGAAAAATGGGGAGTGGACTGGACTCGTTGGCGATTTAGCTAGAGGGGTAAAAATAACAAAATTATAAAGTCAGTAAATAGTAAAATCTTATTGCAAAATGATAAAATTAATATATGTTAAAAGTAAGCGCCTGACAGCTAGCCACAAGTTTTACTCATCTGCAAAACTGGTTTAATTCCTCAGGGGCAATTGGAGATAAAAACAAATTTTACACAAATCTAATACATTCTCTTTGAGGAGAATGTAATAATTTCTGTAATTTTTTTTTTTTTTCAGGAAACTGATATTGCTATAGCGGCCTTGACAATGACTTCTGAACGGGAAGAAGTTATCGATTTTGTTGCTCCCTATTTTGAACAATCAGGAATTCTAATAGGTAATAATTTTAAAAAATGTAAAATTATTTTCTGGATTATTTACAATATTTCTTTAATTTTATAAACAATGTATTTTTTAGTAATGCGAAAAACAGAACGAGAAACATCACTTTTTAAATTCATGACTGTTCTGAGATTAGAAGTTTGGCTCAGTATAGTTGCGGCTTTGACTTTGACTGGAATTATGATCTGGCTTTTAGATAAATATTCACCCTACAGTGCAAGAAACAACAAGAAACTTTATCCATACCCGTGCAGGTTTTACTACAAATTTATTTTAAAAATTATTACATTTTCCTAATAATACACATTTTATCTTTTGAATCTAAATGAAAACACAATTGATATTTTTATTTTATTAAAATATTTTCATAAAAGATTATTCTCCAAATTTAGATGACAAAATATATTTTTGTAGAAAATTCACACTGAAGGAAAGTTTCTGGTTCGCTCTGACTTCGTTTACACCGCAAGGAGGTGGCGAAGCTCCAAAGGCTCTTTCCAGCAGAACTTTAGTGGCTGCCTATTGGCTTTTTGTCGTTTTAATGTTGGCTACATTTACAGCAAATTTAGCTGCTTTCCTTACAGTCGAAAGAATGCAGGTTTGTAACTTTACATAGAAAAAATATATTTCTTTAAGAAGAAAAAGAAAAAAGGGAGAAAATTATTTTATTTTATTTTTCTAGTCTCCGGTACAATCTTTGGAACAGTTGGCACGTCAGTCTCGAATAAACTACACCGTTTTGAATAATTCGAGCATCCACCAGTACTTCATAAACATGAAAAATGCTGAAGACAAACTCTACAAGTAAAAGTTATTCTTTATACTCTAATTTAATTTATTTATAAACACTACTGACCATAAACTTTACAATGTGGCACGAAATTTAAAATATAAGATTTTCTTTTACCTCTCAAATTAGATTAATTTCATTTTACAAAATCTTTTTAAAACAATCTTTAAATTAAAAAAAAATGTTTAGCGTCTGGAAAGAATTGACTTTGAATAGTACAAGCGACCAAGTTGAGTACAGGGTTTGGGATTATCCAATAAAGGAACAATATGGTCACATTTTGCAAGCAATTACTCAAGTCGGGCCAGTAAATTCTACTGAAGAAGGTTTCAGAAAAGTAAGCGAATAAATTAGCTTTCATTTTAATTAGTAACGCGATTTTGACGTAATTATTGTGTGAAATTTGAATTTAAAAAATGTTCTTTTTATGTATATCATATATTTTGCAGGTACTAGAAAGTAAAGAATCGGTATTTGCATTCATTCACGATTCTCAAGAAATAAAATATAGAGTAACGTTAAATTGCACTTTGACTGAAGTTGGGGAAGTTTTTGCAGAACAACCCTATGCTATTGCCGTGCAACAGGGAAGTCATTTACAAGAAGAAATTAGCAGAAAGTAATATTTTTCTTATATTTAAACTATGGAAATTCCATAAAATTCATTTTATATTTAATAATTAAAACAATTGCAATACTTTTTCAGAATTCTGGATTTGCAAAAGGATCGATTTTTCGAGTCTTTGAATTTTAAATACTGGAATCAAACTCTCAGAAGACAGTGTGTTGACTCGGACGACAATGAAGGAATCACATTGGAAAGTTTAGGTAAAATAATAAATAATTAATGCAAAATAAAGAAAAAATAATCAGTTTTTAAATTAAAATAAATTTTCTTTAAAGGTGGAGTTTTTATTGCAACGTTGGTTGGTTTGGCCCTGGCAATGATCACCTTAGCAGGTGAAGTGCTATATTTCAAGAAACGAAACAAGTCTCAAAACTTGAAACAAAAAGACGAAGACTTGAGTATAAGAGACAAGGATTTAAGAAAATTGCCTAAGCAACAATTGAAAAAGTTGCCTTTCAAAGCAGCACCTACCGTTGCTTTTGTTGAAAAGCAATTTCCTTCTGGACCACGACCTCGGATCTCACACATTTCAGTTTACCCAAGACCATTTCCATTTAAGGAATGATAATTGAATTTCAAGTAGTTTCACTGTAAAATTTCTAAATCTCAAAATATTTCTATTTTGTACCAATTGTCTAATATTGACATAACTTTAAAAATATATACGAATTTTTCTGAAATTACACACCTAAAAGTGACTCTTTTTAATATAAAAATGTGTATTTTGTAGGAGTGCAGTTTATGAAAAAACGAAAGCATTTTTGGGATTGCTCACTTATTCAAAAATAAATACAAACTATAAAATTTTAAAATAGGAAATAAAATAAGCCTTCAATTAGAAATTAAAGATAATTCTGCGTCTTTTGTGAAAATGTATATATAAAATGTGAAAATATTGATAAAATTTTATTATTAAAGTAATTAAACACCAGAAATTATTATTCATTTTTAATGATGATTGATTAAGGATTTTAAAATTATTTCAAGAGATTTCACTTATTCAAAAGTATATAAATATATATATATATATATAATTTTTTTGAAGTAATCTTTTGGTACATATTTGTATTTTGACAAGAAATTCATACATCTCGACAGTTTTATTAAACATTCAACAAAAGCAACAGGTCTAAAGCAATGAAGCAATACCTCTAGTGCAAAAGCAGTCGAGTAACGTTTTTCTCTAATGCGGTAAAGCGAAATCGCTTCTTCTTTTTCTCCCGATTTTTTGATATCAATTCCTTTTTCGCGTTTTCTTCGCACTTTCTTCTACATAATTTCTGAAAATATTTCACTCATTTCTTAAAAGAAATGAGTGAAATATTTGAAATGCTACCTCTTAAAGAAATGTGTATATTAAAATAATGAGATCAAAAGTAATTACTAAAAATATTATTTACTGAATTTATTATTGTATAATTGTCACATTCTTATGAATTGTATAATCAGAAGTATTGCATTTAAATTAAAAAAAAAAGATTACCATATTGGTAAGAAAACAATTGATTACAGATTATCGCTTTTTATAGTTTTAAAATAAATGAATTCATGCCTTATCATTGCGTAACTTGTATCCCACTTTTTCTGCAGACTCTGAGTTTCGCAGCATCGGTGCGGAAAAAAAATTAACGCGGTCTGTGTGAAAAAAGGTGGATTAGGAGTTCCAGTGTCACGCCTCGAATACAAAATCTGGTGACGTGTGGGGCCATTGATCTCTCGACACTTTCACCGTATTGTCTCCCTTTTCTCGCGGAAATAGTTCAGATAAAAGATCTAAAAAAATGCCCAAGTAGCGAATATTCGAGGAGAATCGATTTCCAATTGTTCTTAGCGCTAAATATCCAATATATGATATTTAAATCCTGATTTTAAGCTAGAAAGATATCATTGGGACATGCTGTTTTTATTCCAACTATACAATTGCAATTTGATAACATTTCAATTTTGATAACATATTTCCCAGCAATATTTATAAATAAGATCAAAATAAGCAAGATGCATTTGAAACTTAGATTATCAATCAGAATAAAGGTTTAAAATCTTATAAATCAGGAAAAAATGTCAGTAGCATTCAGTCTTATGCTGAGAGCTTTTTTTTCATCCACGCGCTAAATTACATAAACAAAAATGCTCTAGTTAATTGTTTAGGTAAGCGATCGGTTGCGCTGCGGCCGATTGTCGGCTTCACGCCTGAAATTTCTGTCACATAGCCGACTTTTAGATCATTGACTGGAGACAATGATCGCTCAAAGAACGTGAAAACAAAGAGGGGGTTGTACTCTTACCAAGACCAAGTCAATATAAAGCGATTCTTTCCAGACGCGTGGTCATTTCGTGAGAGAGAGAAATTTAAGTGTGTGCAAAGAAATTTAACTTAAAAGAAGGATCATTTTTCGCAAGAGTGTCACTGCCAATGGTTGGCAATTTTCCATTATGGATTTATACCAGGTTCGTTCTTCATTCAACATTCTTCAACATTCCTCAGCGCGAGACAAGAACATAAAATTGATACATTTTTTTTTCTTTCAGAAGTGTCTAATACTAACCGCAGGGATTTCCATAGCAGTCGCTGATTTTCGATACGAGCACTACAAAACCTTCAGCTTCCATGGAAATGACAACCCATCACGAAAGTCCTGGTTTTTAGACGACTACTCAGATTACAAACCCGAATCGTCGAGAATCGTTCCACACTATGCATATCCTTATGACAACGAGAAACATGGTTCAATTCACATACCAACATACAAGGAATATTCGCCCTATACCAGCTCTGATTCCTATTTTTCAAGCACGAAGAAGATCCCCAAAGAAGACAAGAATTTCAAAAAAGCGATTTATCCATTCTATACGATCACCGATAAAGATTCAGCGAAATACAAAGACATGGTTCTAAAATCGGGACTGCCTTACTGCCAGGAAATAAAATCAAAGAAGCTTGAAGATCTGAAAATTAAGGCTGATGCAATTGTTGCTGATGATTCAAAATCCACTGAAGACGCGAAATCTGATGAAAATTCGAAATCTGTTGATGATTCGAAAAGAGAAAAAAGAGAAGAAGCTATGACTTGTTACAAATGCAAGGATCCGAAAAATGGATCAACCTATGAACACTGTTCTTACAGTTTGCAGCCTGAAGCGTCCTCCAAGGTAGAAAGATTTGTTCATGGTCCTTTGAGATTGAGAAGATCTAACGAGGAATTGGACAGTGTTGAAGAAGAAAGTGCTCCTCCGGCTCGTTCCGTATCTGAAGGCAGAGATGGGAAACTAAAGGAACCTTATAGGTTTAGCGAGGAATATTTCTTGCCACAAGCATCCCATAAATTGCCAACTGAGCACAAATCTGATCTCTGTGAAAGGGTTGTGAAAGATTCGATGGTTTGCATGGTGTGCAAGGATCCCAAGACGAGTGGAAAATACGAGCAGTGTTCGTATGTTGTTAATCCTGATGAGAAGGCTTATGCTTATACCAAGTCAAGTTCTTTCGGAAATCCAACGATAATAGGAAAATCAGGAAATGCGGAAAAATCGGGAAATTTGAAGAAGAGCGATTATAGAAAACCAGCGCCTACTCATGAGAGTCTTGAGTCTAGTGAGTATGAGGCAGACGTTTCGGAAGAAAGACCTCGCCAGCTGAAGGATGATGCTACTGGAAATTCCGAGTGCAAACAGGTTCGTAATAAAGATTATGAAAATATTATTAACACTAGAGCAAATTCTTTTGATTAGTCCTTGAATTAGTGATATGCATGACAAGACAAGAACTTCTCGATTATTGCTTGTCAAGTATTGAAACTTTGAAACTCTCGAACATCTCCTCGCATACTTACATAGTTGTTGCAAATCTGATTGGATTTTAAATGACATGAAGTTGAAAGAAGAAAAACAAATTTCAGGAAAACCCTGGAAATATCTTAAAATTCTTTAAGATTTCTTAAAACTCCCAAGAACCTCTTGAAATCCCTTAAAAATTCATAAAAATCATTAAAAACATCATTCTCTTGAAATCCTTAGATATCTTGTCAAATTCCATGTGAAATCCTAAAAAATTCTACAAAATCTTATTTTGATTAAAAATCATATATTGTATAGATATTTTTTTTAAATCCCTCAATAAAATTACCTTAAAATTCCCAGAAACTTATTAAAATTATTATAATTTCTTAACTTCTTTTAAAATTCTTGGAAATTTTATTACAAAATTTAAAATTCCTTAAAGTTCCTGAAAATTCTTTTGAAACCTTTTGAAAACTCTTAAAACATCCAAAAACCTTTTCAAATCACTTAAAATTTCACGAAAACCTTTGAAATCGATTAAAATTTGTTGGAATCTCTTTCTTCAAGTTTTTAAAAACCTCTTAATATTCCTCAAAATTTCAAAGCATTTAAAATCCCTTAAAATTCCTTAGCTTTAAAAATTCTCTTGAAATTTCATCAATTCCGTTAAAATTCCGCGAAATATCCTAAAATACCTTAAAATTCTACGAAATCTTTTTAAAATTCTGAACATCTTTAGAACTTTGTAAAAATAACTTGAAAATGGTAAAAATCCATTAAAACTCGTAGAAACCTTTTGAAATATCTCTCTAAAACAAGTGATGTAAAGAAATGTCCCTAAAATCTCGGATACATTTTGTTGTCTCATCAAAGAATTCCACGAAATCTTTAAAAATTCTAAAAGATTGTTTAAAAATCAGAAAAATATCTTGAAATTCCTTAAAATTATTAGAAATCTCATAAAAATTTCTTGAAGTCCTTTAAAATGCCTTAAAATCCCTTAAAATCCCTTAAAATCCCTTAAAATTTCATAAAATCCTTAAAAATCCGCAAAATATTTTAAAAATCAGAAAAACCTCTTCAAGTATCTAAAAATTTGACTTTAACTTTAAAAATCGAAATTGGGCGAAAATTTTAGATTGAAATTTCGTATAATAGGACACAAGATTAAGTTAAATAAGAGTAATTCTCAGTTAACAAAATTTTTATTCCAGTATTTAAGATGTACAATTCTCATATACTTAAATTTCTTTATCAATAGATTATTATTATTATTATTATTATTATTATTATTAGTGTTTTGGTGGTTTTATTGTAGCAAAAGTATAACCCTGTTTCACATATGCAACTTTAGTAGGTTTATAATATTCTACTAAAATGTTCGCCTTTCCGTCTGATTTATAATAATTACCATTAGGCATTGGTATCAGAGTACCCGCTGGTGCATTTTTTACATCAAATACAAATGTTTTACTTTCCCATTTTGGTTTCTCATTTGGGTTAGGTGGAGGATTTGCACTCGAACTTCCTTCTCCACGGTGCATCTGGGAACTAAATTCTATAAGCAGGCAAAATAAATTTATATAGTTATTGTACACTACAGAAAAATATCTTTCGTTTGAAAATTTGAAACTGAAATTTAATTATAAATCAGATATTCTGAAATTTATTCAAATGTAAGATCCTTAAAAATTACAATTTTCATATTGAAGTCTCTATAAGAATGAACAAATTACAAGTTGAACTGGAAGCGTAAAATATTTTTGAATTAAATTCAAAATTCAACGCTCTATATTGTGATAAATTTGAATACTTACGAATAGAATTCAGGAGCATGAAAGTAAGGAGTAGAGTACTGAAAAAGACCTTCATTTTATCGAAAATTGATTTTCTAACAGTTTAGCGTGTAAAACAATACAACTGGCAAGTCTTTTGTCGTCGTGAATAACTTTAAAGTATTACTCGCCTATCTAATCTTCTGCTCGTTTTATATGATAATAAATGGAATCAAAACTATACAAAAGTAAATAAGATAACCATAACTCATGTTTAATGCAAAATAAATAATTACTCAATTTATGAGAATATAAAAAATTTATTTACTTATTGAAGGATTCAGGAACGGTAAATGTAAAGACAATTGACGGTTTTTTATATCTAAGTGTCTGGTTTGTTCTCATTTATTTACATTTATTTTCATCACGTCAATATTACATAACTTCAGTTTTCATATTGAAATAAATTGAATTTTTAAAGTGAAAATTGTAATCGATTAGTATTCAAAAATAAAAAAGGACTATTTTAGAAATACAATAAGTATTACAATAAGAATTACAATAAGTAATCAGTTAAATTTCACTGATTCAAGATTAGAGAGATCAAAGACGATATCAAATAATAAGTGACCATAGTTATATTAATATTAATTTTGAGGGTCGGTGCTGGACACAAATGATATTTGATGCAAAAATAACACTGCATATGCGAACTGTTTTAGAATTTATTCTGATGAAAAATCTTTGAAAACTTTTTGGCAACGACTTTTATAATAATTTAAAAAAATTAAGTTAAATAAGACTTGAAATTTTCTTAATTTAAACGAATATACAAGATTTTATCAGATTTATTATCTGGGAAACATTCAGAACGATCATTTCGCAATATACCATATAATATATGTGTATTATGAAATGTGTATAGATCGCGTATCAGAGAACGCGTATAAGGAAAAAGAATTAACATTTTCACATGAGTTTAAAACATATATATATATATATATATATATATATATATATATGAGATATCTATTAGATTTGATGTCCCATGTCTCAGCATGTGTATCTAAAATTTGGAAAATTTACCAAATTACCATATTTTTGTCAAATCTCGCTCGAATGCATATCACTACTTTGAATATCATAGATTGCCCCAAATAAAAATTGATTAAGTGTTACTTTTGTATATTCAACTCGAATAGAGCGAAAGTTTTAAGTTAACACAATATTAAGTTAAATAAGAGTAATTCGCAGTTAAAAAGGATTTTATTCAATAAGTATATACACATAAATGTCCATTTACATTTCTTTATCAATGGATACACTGTTAATTAACCTGGATTAGAACCTATCTTTTGATGATGATCCAGATGGTCGTCCTACCATCGAAGTAAATTGGTTATTAACTTGTTCCTCGCCATTGTTTGGTGGATTTACTCTGGTATGCAAATTACCCTGGCGCACACGTGCAATTCTAGTAGGGATATGATAATCTATGAATATATGTCCCATTCCGGTTGATACATAAATACCACCATTGGGCATTCGTACTACAGTACCCCTTAGTTCATTAGGTAAAGAAAGAGATACAACATGATTTGAACGTGTAGAGTTCATCTGTGAACTAAATTCTGTAAGCAGAAAAAAGAAAATGTAGTTACTTCGTTTGAAAATTTGAAACTGCTTAATTATAAATCAAAGATGAAATTTATTTATGTATGAACCTTAAAAATTGATATTTTCATATTGAAACCTCTAAGAATGAATAAAAAATGTAAGTGTTTCGAAAATGATGAAGATAAAAGATTAAATGACAATAGTGCACATCTTGAATGTACAAAGAATAATTTTATTATTTTTAATATTAACAATATATTATGTCATACTTACGAATGGAATTCAGGAAAACCGCAAATGTAACAAGTAAGGTACCATAAACGACCTTCATTTTTTCAAAAAAGGATTTTTTAACAATCTTGGGCGTAAAAAAATACAGCTGAGAAGTCTTCTGTTGTTGTCTTGTATAACTTTAAAGTATTATGCGCTCATCTAATCTTCTTCCCGTTTTATATGACTTTCAATGAAGTGAAAACCATAAATAAGATAAGCGTAACTCATTTCTCACACACAACAAATACCTTCTCATTTCAGGAGAAAATATAAAATTTATTTACTTGAAGAATTCAGGAAAGATAAATTTTTAAAAATGGGAGCAAGTAAGGCACTCAGATATAGTAAACAATTATATTAATATCACTTTTGAGGGTCGGTGGACATAAATGATATTTGATGCAAGAATAACATTGCGAACTGTTTTAGATTTCTTTTTTGTACAATTTTTTTTGACAATTTTCGTACTAAAACTGTTTTTTAATTGACCTACTGATTATCATTATTACCTCCTACTTTATTAAATTCGATATTCCAATTATTGATCGTGTCTCCTTGATCATCAGTTATTTCTTCCTACTTATATATTTCACCTATTTTCATTTGACGCCCTGAAAATAACGTAAAACATTTTAAAATCAAATTTAAAATTCAATGCTGAAAATATATTATAACTTTGAAAATATGCTTTTTGTTACTAAAGTTACTTTATTATATAATACATTATATAATAATATATGGGCGACTTATTGACTTCGTATATGGGCCCTTCATAGTTTGCCTTCGTAGAGCCAAATTAAAATTCCCACACGGAATGATCTTTATAATAAAAGACTAGGGGTGCTATTGTGAGCACACATTCTCATAACAATATGCGCGCTTTCATTTGTTTATATACTTTTATTTCTTAAGGTTCTATCGACCTTAAGGAACACATTCTCATCATAGACATTCATAAGTTAGAAAATTAATTATTAAAAAAATAATCGTATTAATCATCGTATTAAAAAATGTTCAATGGAGAATTTGTAGATCTTTTAAAGACAAATAATTATGTTCTTATAATTTTCCCTATATCACACGTTATTTGACTAAAAATTTGAATTTTCAATTTTTTAAGAAACTTCTAAAAATTGTTACATGAATCCTTTAGGTCGTTCAAAAATATATATTTTTCATCCTTTGACTCTTTCTCATATCGTACGTTATTTGGCTTGAAATTAATTTTTTTTTTTTTTCAAATTTTCAAAATGCTCTAACTTTTTTAATTTTCATTAAAAATGGCTGGCCAACGAACATTGGTAAAACCATGTTTTTCGGGTTCAGGGGGTCACAAAACGTGAAGATTTAACAAAAAATGAGGGCGTCAAATTTTACATAAATATAATACATTCTCTCTGATGAGAATGTAATAATACAATTTGATAAGAGTAATTCTCAGGAAAAACATGTTTTTACGAATGTGTCTGACTGTCCGTCTGTCTGTCTGTCTGTAGATTTTAGTTTGTTAGCACGATAACTTTCGAAAGAATTGACCGATTGGATTGTCCTTTGGTATACTCTTTTAGTGTCCCAAAATGAAGGTCTAGTTCGTTGGCCAGCCATTTTGGATAAAAATTCAAAAAGTTGGAGCATTTTGAAAAATTTTGAAACCACTTTTTTTTTTAATTTAAAAATTCTAATGACGGATCTTCGTAGTACTCAAAAAGACGAACAATTGTTCTTAATGACTTTTTTGGATAAAAGAAAAATTGAAAGACTTATAATATTTTGAAAATCCAAAAAAATGAAATAAAACTTGAATTAGATGCCAAACAACACACGATATGAAAAAAAGTCTAAAGATGAAAAATGTTTCTTTTTGAACACTCTATAGGATAAGTATAATAACTTTTTGAATTTCCTTAAAAAATCTAAAATAAAAATTTTTTTTTAATAATATTTTAATTGGATGTATCACCCTCTGCCTCTTGATGGTGATCCAGATGGTTGAAGTGTAGCAACATATTAGTTTCTTCTTTCTGGTGGATCTATTGAGCCATTAAAATTACCCTGGCGTATATATACAATTCCAGTAATGCGATTGTACTCTATAAAAATGTTCCCTTGTCCGTTTGATGTGTAATGATTGCCATTTTCTAATTATATTCGAGTACCAGCTGGTATTCCTTCTCGTATAGAATTGTTAATATAATTTTCATATCGCTTTCGACCAGGATATTCAGATCCTCCTTTTCCAATATAATTAAAATTCGACTGCGAACTTATTAATTCTGTAAGCCGAAGAAGAAGATTTATGTAGTTATTGAACACTGGGAAACATAGCTTTATAGTAATTTGAAGAATTTTGAATAATATTTCAAGATTTCTGACACAACAATAAATAATAATCATACAATTTTAATTTCACATATTAACAATAGCTTAATACGCGCGATACTTACTGATAATAACTTTCATTGTTTCGAAAACGGTTTTTTGAAAATTTTTGCATCCTGTTATTTTATATATTATCCACCCATGACATCATTTTATTGTTTTTATTTTAAGACACGTAATATAATATCAACTTTATTTATTATTCAACTGTATAATATCAGATATAAAGAAGAAAGAGGGAGAAAAATTGTAATCTCATTGTTAATTGCCGAAAAGGGTAAATAAAAGGTTTATTATCCATGAAACCTTCAGAATTATCAAATTTTACAATGTATATAATGATATAATGATGGGTAGAATCTTATTTATACTAAACTTTTCTCAATGTCATTAAGAAGTTAAGAGATTTGTTAAGATTAACGAAACCATCAGTTTGTGCTTTTCGTATAAAAACACTGAAAATATTCCGAACATTTATCAGTCATTATACGCCAAACTCTTCCGAAATCATATTTCGTAAAAATGCGGATTGTTATTGGAACTCTGCTACTCCTTTCAGTCACAGTATTTTTTAACTCTATTCGTAAGTATTATATGGGGCAAAATTTGTAAAGCAACCCCCTAAAAATTGTTTATCTTCAATCTTTTTGAATTTCCTTTGAATTGTAGGCCTAGTGGAGTAAGATTGGTTGTCAACATACAGGGGATCAAATTTTTTACCTTTGCTCATAAAAAAAAGTCTTTAAAAACCTCCCGTAGAAAAATTAAATTGTTCAACTTTCGCAAAAGTTATGATAGACTGAATAATGGTGGACGTGTTAAAAAGTAAAAAAGTGACCCCTGTATATTGACAACCAGTGGTACTAGAGTTTTTGGGCTACAATTCGGTGAAGTTGCAAAAAGATTGAAAACAAAATATTTTTAGGTATAATATTGATTTATTATTCAAAATTCTTAATATAACGAATAATATAATAATAATAATAATAATAATAATAATAATAATATACAATAACCATGGAATATCACTTCTTCGGCTTACAGAATTAGGTAATACACAGATGCAAAATAGAAGAATAGGAAATAATCAACTTGGTCAAAGACGACCAAATAATAATAACGATGAAATACTTGTTAGTGCAGTACATGGAGTACCACAGGGTTTTCAAATACCATTGCCAAATGGCAATAGTTATGCTTCAAGCGGGATTGGATCAATTTTTATAGAATTTAATCGAATTACTAGAGTTGCAATTATACGCCAGAATAATAATACAGTACAATTAGGTCCAATACTTAATGCCAGGGAGAACCAAAGCACAGTTTCTAGGATTGGATCACCACCTGGTTTACCACCTCAAGAAAGAATCTAGTGAAAATAATCAATATAAATTCATTAAAAAGCAGTTTAAGTATATAACATTTGTTTGTCCAACATATTTGATGATTAAATAAAGTACTAATACTTCAGAATTACGATTATTTAATTAAATTTTGCAATTTGAGCTTCGCAGGACACCGAGGATCGATTTGAGTATTTTAAGTCATTCCGATCCTCTGCAAATTGTCAATTGAGCTCATCAAGTTAAAGAGTTGAAAAAATGATAGATGACCTAATATATGTCATTGTGCAATTTTCAAGGCTGTAGCTGGATAAACATGTCGATGTTGCAACAAGCCAATCATTAAAGAAAATTGTCAATTTGAATTTTTAAACATTTTGAAACATTCAAACCTCTAAGATTGGTATTTGTTCGGCATATTTATTTATGATTAACTGATTAAATATTTACAACAATGTTGGCTTTTCAAACACGCATATCTAGACGAGTAAGCTGATCGTGATTGTAGTAGAAAAAGGTGATTATGTATAAAAAGGTGGAAATATTCCAAAAAAATCATTACTCATTAAACTCAAGACTGTGCGAAAATGAATTTTGTAAAAATAAAGATCGTTATTAGCACTCAGCTAATGCTTCTTATATTTGCGATTTTCCTCAATTCTATTCGTAAGTATTTCATAAGATAATACAAACCTTAAAAATAAGTGTCAAATACGATGTAAAATACGTTAGTATCTAATTATAAATATATTTTTTTTTCTCGATAAATACAGCAATTACCTTCTTTCGCTTACAGAATTAAGTTCACAAGTGCAAAATAGAGAAGAGGGACATAATCCGAATATTGAGATTCGTGTAGTAAATCATGTACTAGAGGGTGATGAAATACCATTGCCGAATGGCGGTTATTTTAGATCTTTTGGAAATGGGCAGATTGTCATAGAGTATAATCGCATTAGCAGATTTGTACGTGTAAATCAGGGTAATACCCACACCATCATACCTCCAACAAATGTAAACTGGGATCATGTACGCTCAGCAAACCAACATGTTTCTAGGACTGGATCATCACCTGGAGCACCATCATCAGGCAGATCATGATGCTGATCATTTTTCTAGTTCCATTGAAAAAGGAATTTAATCATGAAAAATGTATTCCTAACATACGTGATTAAAAAAAAGCATTAATATTAATCGAGAATTACTCTTGTTTTATTTTGTTTTGTCCTATTCCCGTGTGGAAAAATGTCAGGGCACTGGTCAGACCGTCTATTGATTCTGTTGAAACTCTTAACAAACAAGACGGTGGTCTGGCCAGTTCCCCGAAATTTTTCCACACGGGTTATAAAAAATGTTATTTCGCAGTTTTTGAATTTAATAAACATGAAAATCGAGGCAAATGTCATGCAAATCAATGTCTGCTCTATCGAATTATGTATACACTTATTAAATATTTAATTTGTGTAAACTTAATGATATTTGATATTTTTAACAACACATGCCAAAAGGCGCGATGTCTAAAGTAATATCATTAAATTCACTAAAATAACTTAAATTTTTTGTATTTTATCTGCAGGTCCAAAGAGATTCGGAAATCTGTACTGTTTGCAAAGACCCAAAAACCGGTGGAAATTCGGAAAGGTGCAGCTACGCTTACAACCCAGATGACAAGGTCTACAAATTCACCAGATCCAAATCTTTTGGATACCCAGAGTCATCTGACACAGCAGACAAAAGATCCAGCTACGAAAATGACGAATCGGACAAGGAAGTTTCAGAATCAGACCCCAAGGAATCAACCAGCTACTCTGACGATGATTCTGGTTATGATGGTTACAGTGGTTACCAAAAGCCCAAAGAAAGTTCCAGTTACGAGAGCCAGGAATCACCATCAGCTTATGGATCATCTGATGGATCCGATGAAAGCAAAGAAAGTCAAACTTATGACTATAACCCAGCTGATGCAGACTACATCAAATCCGAATCTGAAAAAATCTTGAAAGATGCTGAATCCGTCAATTGTAAGAAGGTACAAAAAGACTCTATGATCTGCACTGTCTGCAAAGATCCAAAAACTGGTGGAAATTCAGAATCTTGTAGCTATTCTTATCAACCGAATGATAAGAAGTTTGCTTATACAAAATCCAAATCTTTTGGAAGCCCAACGGAAAGTCGAGAGGGAAATAAAGAGAGCAGTGGTGAAGGTAATCCCTATTCTTCAGAATATTCTGATGATGGTGGTTACGGATATGCTTCTGAATATAAACCTGTTGCTTATCAAGGGAAAAAACAAGTAGCTGCTGATTCCAAAACTCAAGGGGTGGTTTCTAATCCAGGTTCTACTCAGGTAAATAAGCGAGCTTATTAAATTGTTGTTGATTTTTTGTATGAAGAGGGCTGTTTTGTTAAAAATAAAAGAGTTTTAGAGAAATAACTGAAAGATGAGAGATGATTTGCCCACCAAAATACCTTTTTTCTTCGTTTTTCTTTTTTTCTTCTTTCTTCTTTCTTCTTTCTTCACTTCTTTTATCTCTCTTCTCTAATCTCTTTATCTTCTTTATCTTCTTTTTCTTTCATTCTTCTATTTCTTTTTTCACTCATTCGAACTTTAAGGGAGAGGTACCACATCACTTTTTATCTTTTTTAAATATTTATAACAAGAGGCTCTCAAGTTTTATTTAATTTGTGAATTTGGTTCCTCATGTTTTGAAACCATAATAAATTCTGATCTTCGAACGATCCCAGGCACCGATTTCGAAGGTCGACCTCGAGTTTCTGGGCACCTCCAAGCGACAGGAAGAAATTGAGAAATTCCTCAAGGGATTCCAGACCGAAGATAGGACCAAGTGCCAAAAAGTGATGAAAGATAAGATGACTTGCTATCAATGTGAGGACGAAAGTGGATTTAAAAAGGAAGAATGTGTGTTCATAACAGCTCCTGAAAACAAAAACAAAAACAAAACTCAAGTTTCTTATCGAGAGTCCAAGGAGTTTAAACTCGATCCGAAACCGGAAGCTGCAGCATCTTCAGAAATTTTAAAGAAGAAGAATGTTGAAAACATTAAGGAAGTTCCATTAGAACCAACAGCTTCAGCAAGTGAAGATTCTTACACCAGAAAAAGAGAGCCGAAGAAGAAAAGTGATGATAAAGATGAAGATGATGATGTTGATGAAAATGATGATCAGGATGGAGAAAGTTATGGTGAAAATAACGATTATAAGGATGATAAGGACGAAAAAGATCATGATGATCAAAAACATAATAAAGATGCTCCTAAGACAGCTGAACCTTATGAATATGTTGCCGAAACTAAATATAAGTACGATAAAGTTCTTGGACTATCACTTCCTGCCTATATGCTTGAAACTTCTGAATTTGAAAAAGAATTTGATGACATCTATAATGGTGGATCGTCTTCAAGTTAATTAGTAAATTCTTTAGATTTTCAGCTTTGAAAATTTAACGAGTTTTTCAAGTTTTGTAAATATCTTCATCTGGAGTTCTGAACTTCTCTTATAATTATTAAGGGTTTGGATAAATGGACTCAGCGATAATTGCTGTAAAATGATTAAATTGAGTTCAAATAAGAAGAATTTGTTATTTAGTGTGTAAACGAATGTAATTAATTATCTATGTTATTTTAAAATAAATATTATGTTTTTGAAGAATGATTTTTCTCTTCCTGTTCTCTTCTTTTTTCACAACACTTTATTCTTCTTTCTGCATTTTTCTATACTCTATATTTTTTCTCTTCTCTAGATTTTTTCTCTTCACTCGCAAACTCAAATTGATCATGCGAATCTTGATTGCGGAAATATCAGCAACTTTCCAGTCTTTTGCAAGACAATTTTTTTCCGTTAAGTTTCGTAAAGTGGAATTTGACAAGAGACTTTCGAAACCTGGAGAACGAATTCTAAACATTTGAAAAGAGTACATTCATGTATTGTGAGATGAGATCTTTCAGATTTTAACATTAATATATTTTTTCTTGTCAAATTTAATTTCAAAACCTGTTTTAAATTATTTATCAGTTCCTAATTTACTATCAATTATTGACTGTCCCACTTCATATAGTGATACATGATAAGACAAGAGCTTATCGATTCTCGCTTGCCAACTGTCAAATATAATTATTAAACAACTAGGCCAGACAATGAAAACCGAAAAAGTAAATATGATAAACATTAATGTCCAAAGTTTTGAAAATCTCGTATTCTCTATAACTTCTAATATGCATATTTTTTATAACATGCTTTAAAAATTGTTATCTTATTCATTGAAATTTTTATCGCGATGGTAAATTTATGACTAAAAGTTATATTGCTATTAGAGATATTATTTATTTAAAAGACATAAATTCTGAAGTCCATGATAGTTTATACAAATTCTATATGAAATACAAAAAAATAAACCATTTTACGAGACTGTCTTGATCCTGCTTGAAATCACGAATGCATCACTAATTGATTATCTTGCAATCGTGGAGATTCGGCTTCTGAAGGAAAATCGAAAAAAAAATTCCTTTCACTGAAAGTGTGATAAGAAGAAAAGTTCGTGCCGTCATAACAGGGCATAAGATTGGAAAAAGCAATTTCCTTATTCTTCTAAAAAAGTTATCAAATGCAGAGTGAGTAATTGAACTAGAACAAGTAGAATATTCCTAACGAATTTCTTTTATTTGTTTTTCTATTACATCTATCTTAATATTCGGAAATCTAGAACAAAAAACTAGGATTTTTTTTTATAAATAACCGATGATCTAATAACGTTTTATCAGTAGAATGAAAGATGACTACATCCTCTGGAAGAGGAAAAAAAAAGAAAATAAATTCGGAATAAAAAGAGTCCAAGGTGAAGTACTTAAAATTTTCAATTTTTTTTCTGATCTTATTTCCGTTTTTCTTTATTTTTAGGCTTTATTTTTAGGTCTGCAAGATTATCGACGTTTCTCCATAGATTTTAATCATGCTAATAGAAAATTGTTTGACTTGCGAAACAACTACCTCGCAATGAATCATAAGCTGTATATTTTTATTCCAACAGTTGAGGCACTTAAGGGGGGGTCTTCAGTAATTAAATAAAAAATTATTTTATGTAATTAAATGAAAATTGAATTCAAATTAATTCAAGGATATTAAAAAAATTTAAAGAATATTCAAAGAATTTCAATTTAAATGAATTTTAAAGAATTCAATGTGAAATTATAAATATAGAAGAACTCGAGTGGAAAAAAATGCAGAAATTGGTAAGAAACGAAAACTTTTTTCTATGTTTCGTAAACTTGTAGTAAAATCGAGCAATGAATATCTCATCATCAAGAATCTCGAAATTTTGATCCTCACCGACTTTATACCTGAATCTTTCATTAAAAGAAAAATAAAAGAAACACTTCGGCTATGGTCGCTAGTAGTCGGGCTGATCTTTTGGTCGCTGGGTGTCAGTCGGTTAAATTTCACTTTCGTCGTCGGATGATTCGACATTCGACGCTCGCCGTTTCTTGATGAGCGAGAGCGATAGTGATCCACGGCAGATCCACGATCGACGATCCACAAACGATCAGGATCCATCATCCGCCGAGGATCCACCGCATCAACCGCGAAAATCCAACGCCGTAGTAGCGGCGAGTGTGCGCTAGTGTCGGCATCGGTGCTGGTCTGTTTTTTACTCGTTTACGGTTCTATCTCAAAAAAAAAAAAAAAAAAGCAAAAAAAAAATTGTTAAAAAAAAGAAAACGACATTCGAAAGGTGACGACCAACGAAAAACATTTACTAGGACCTCTCCAATAAACCAGCCATGAATTCATCCACTTTTGCCGGGTAAGATCATTATAAACTATACCAATAAATCAAATCAGAGATTCAAAATTAAAAATCTATAATTTGAATTCGTCATGATTTGAATTAATTTGAATTGATTTCAATTTTAGATGAAAATGTTCAATTTAAAAATGACTTTTTTTCAAAATGACTAATTTCATTATTTGAGAAATTAGGTCACATCGGTTTATCATCAAATTTATAAACCACAATCTCAAGTGACTTATCAAGACGAGTTTAAATTAAGGTGTCTAAGAAAAATGAAAAAATTGGCATTCTCTTTTCTCAATTTCTCATCAGCTCTCATGCCAATTCCCTACCGGAAACCCTGGTGATTTCACACCAAGTGAATGACCTTTTGATCGAAGGTATCGGGAAAATTGTTCATTGCCACGTGCTGACTCAACCAAAGTTTATTTTTAACATTTGCATTTGTTGGATGAGGCTCGAGATACAATTATAATTCGATGATTTTCAGTTTATGTTTTCCCATCCGGATCACGGACATCCTGAAATATTCTCGAAAGACCCCAATAATCCATAGGAATGATTTTAAAAGACTCTTGAAAATTTCATATCTGTAAGAAAATCATCAGTTCTTGTTTAATTTGCCTATCAGTTTTCGCTTTTTATGATGAAATTTCATCCCGTGAGGTAAGGGAGCACTTTTTTTTTTAAGTGTCGGTAAAAATACTAAAAATAAAATAATCGGAAGCATTTTATACGCCGTGGTAAAGCGCAGGTCAGCCGCGCTAAAATTAAACGCGCTTTACGTATCCACCTAAATACATTTCTATGTTATATAGCCCCTTGGCTGGGTTCCGAGAGCCCAGGACGCCTTCGATTCTTTAGAACAGTTTTTTTTTTAATTTTAATAAAATTGATCGATTTCATTAAAATATTTATATTTACAAAATGCGACACGCAAATGCTCTCAAAAAGTCATCTAACTCTCGATTGAAAAAATCTTATAGATAAGAAGAAATTAGCATTCTAATTTATTGAATAATAAGGATAACTTGTAAACAAGAATCGCACATTTTCTGCGATTTTACAATTGAATTCAGCTGCACTGGCTAAGTAAATATTAGATTACGAGATCGTTCCAAAAATAAAGTAAATTCATCATCTTGGAACTTAAAACTGCGCCATAGCTTTTCACTCATATTTTCCACAAACAAAAGTTCGAAAATTACTTCATCCATTCCATTTTGATTTTTCTGCTTAAACTGAGCCAGCCGTTCGTTGTTTCAAATACATACAAAATTTCTGAGTAATCGTGGGCGGGTAAGAGTCCGGAATTTCTCATTTATATACCGGGTGCGTAAGTTGTGTCCCACACATTGATTCCAAGAGCAATAGCGCGAAATCGTTCGAGATAAATTTCATGTTATTTCATGATGGTATAACATATTACTATTATTATTATTATTATTATTATTATTTTTTTTTTTTTTTTTTGATGAATTTGAAAAATGGAAAAAGGATTTGATACTCTATATTGAACTTGAAAATTTGTTTTATAGCTTTGTGAAAATTTAAAAAACGTGTAATAAATTGTAAGCCACGTGTCGAGTCCGTGCCAAAATAAAAGCATCTCTGTTTTCGCCTCTTCTTCAATATTCTATTCTTAAAGAGCCCCAGGTTCCCTCTGACTGGCCACCCAACATTACGAGTCACCTAATGAAATGCTCTGGAAAAATATAGGGGATCTAAAAACAAAACATATGGATTTTAGATCAAAAAGTCAGTGTTAAATACTAATTTTAACGTAGCTTTTAAACACAAATCTGAATCACTTCTTTAATCTATCATCATGTTGTTTTATTGTATTTAATACAATATCCTAAAATAGATATCCTAATAAAAAATGCATATAATCAATTTCATCGATTTACTTCCTAATTATTTCAATATTCTTATTCAAATCACAATTAAATCTTAAATTGAAAAATTTGCATGATTATAATTGAAAAGTTTCTTGGTTCAAAATTTTAAATGTTTTACTTTGCGAAAAAATTGTCAATTCCTCCATTTGACCTTTTTTTTATCGGTTAGCGTCGGACATTTACACAAATACAGTCATAATCGGCTGAAGTCGATTATAAATGAATACGAGTCGACCTTGTGTAATGCCGCACGGAGTTTAAAAAGTAAAAACTTCCTTCCTTAAAAGGTTTACTAAACAGGTACATGGGATCAGAGCAATGTAGGTTATATCACAGTCACCATAAGTTCTTCCATCCGAATGAACGTCACAACTTTTTCTAGACTAAGTATCTTATTTAAAAAAAAGTATTATCTAAACGTTTGTGAAGTGTGCAGTAGAATAAAGAAAGTGATTCTGTTTTTCTAAAAGTGAAGGTGATGAAAAATTATTATTACACAAATATTATACGTTTTAACTTTTAAGAGAAGAAAATGAAGTAGTAAAATAGCTCTGAAAGATGATTCATGTCTGGCTCTAAGAGCCGAGACGATAAAACAAGAAACTTTGGCAAAAGGCAAAGTGGAGACGTATAGACATATATTCACGTATACAAAATCTGAAAATCAGTATTTTGCCTTATTAATTCATACTAAATTTGTTAAAAATATGCCACTATCCATTTCCCTCAAAATCAATTTTTTATCATCACATTTATCTTTGCTAATAATTTTCACGTTTTTTTTTTTTTATTTCAGGAGCTCAGATTGTGCAGCGCCAGGTATGTGTGAGATTGTGTTTACAATGTAAATAATTATTTGAGAAAGAGGGTCAATGGACGTTTCATGAACACAAAAAAAAAATAAATATTGTTGGTTCACGTAATATCCCGCGCAAATTTCACTTATTGCATGGAGAAAGGATAAGATTAAATTAAATTTCTTTATGAATCGCACATCCAGAAATACATAAGATTAATGTATCAATTTGATCGTAAAATCCAATGTCTAAAGAGATTTTCTTTATGAAACGATTTCCATGAATTCAAATTATAGAGAACCTAAACAACTTGACCCAATTCTAACAGAATCACGCAAACGCGGAATTTGCTCTTTAAGGAGATTGCTCTTGAAAATCTGAATTTGTTAATCGCTTAGTCATGATTTCTACTTCAAAATGCTTCAATGAAAACGAACATCGTAAATTGATTTTGTTTTCTGCCAATGAACTTGATTTTAGGACTTGGTCCTGTGCCGCCTCCACCCCCACCTCCACCAATAGGTCAAGTACCCGCTCTGAAGATCAACACTGCCGAGGTTTGCAATATTCCATCAATGATTTCTTTTTCCGAGAAAATTTGAAGATTTTCAAATTTCAGATTCTTCTAGATTCAAAGTTTATTCATCTACATCTTAATCTTATACTTATTGCAGACATACGGGCCTAGAAGGACACAACCACCAAGCGACCCATATGAGCCGCCAGCCGCTATTCAGAACGCAATGATGACTAAAGACAAGAAACCCTTCACCTACACACCCGGCATGGGAGGAAAGTTGGATCTCTCCCAAATCAGAAGTCCACGAATGGCACGTAGAGTAGCTAAAAACGCCAACGATGAAGGTATCGAAGGTCCCCCAAAATCAGCTTTGGAACCAAAACCAACTCCAGCTCCAGGAAGTACCAATCTCTTCATTCAGCCACAAGTTGCGGTTCCAGTTTTTCCAACGAATATACCATCCCCTCCAACAGCGAACAAAACTCCGAATATACAAGTCCAGCGCGTTCCTCCAGCTGGTATGATATTATTGACTAATCACCATCAATTACTCTATTTTCAAGAATAAGTTAATCAATTATTTGGATCTTCTGATTTCAGTTCCAGAAAGGCACTCATCGGTCCCGGAACAGCCACGAACTGTCATCAAGGTCGAAACGAAAATGACACCCATCACAAACAGTTCGCAGCCTAATTCACCCGAAACTCCAACAAGTCCTCAAATCACACTCGCCAAAGCTCCGACTCCTTGGCTTCAGAATAAAACCAAGCCACAGGATGAATTACCCGAATGGGCCAAGCGGACGACAGTCAGATCTCAGGAATCTTCTCCTGAAAGCCCCACATCACCACCTCCTGTTTATGCTCAGCTTCAACAATCAGCTCCTATTCAGCAAGGAATTCCTACCCAACAAAGGCAACCTCAGTTTCAGAACCGACAACCTCAGCAACAATTTCAACTACCTCAGCAACCTAGTCGTCAACAAAGTACTCAACAAATACCCGTTCGAGTAAAGATCATCTTCTTCATGTTATAATCTCAGCTTCTTTAGAAGGCTCTATGATTTTTCATTAAATCCTGCAATTTTCCTTTCAGATTGAAGACAGACCTTCAGTATTTAGTGTAAAGCAAGAACCAGGTCATCACCAGTTCCAAAACACCCAGCCTCATCATCAGTCCCGCTGGTACCAACAACCTCAACAACCTCAGCAATCCTCGGTTCATAATCAAGTCCAATCTCCTCCTCCTCCACGACAGGAACAATCCGGAGCTTACGTCATACCTATCATGGTCGAAGGTAGCAACAACAGAATTGCAAACGGGCCATCCGTGCCAATCTCACCTCCGACTGCGTTTTCGCAACCTCAAATCAGGATCGTTCCGACTGCGAACCAGACTTCGAATATGTAAGATCTCAGAACTCAAATGCAGTTATTAAGGCTGATCAGGCGTTTCTTTATAAATAACTGAAAAATCCTATAAAAATTTTAGAAATTCACCTCGCGGACCTGTTGTCGTTCCTGTTGCTGCTCAAAGCGAACCCGGACCTCTGCAATCCAGATCATTCAGGGTACTACAAAAAATTACAGACACAGACGCTGATGACGTTGATGGCGAACAGATTCGCAAGCTGCAACTGACTGAAGACGACAAGGTCCTCATGAACAAATTCAAGGAACAAGGTATAGCATCCCATCATATTAGTCCATCCGGGATGGATTAATCCGAACACTCTGATTGTTACAAATTTTTGCATTTCAGTCGATGGTGACACTTATCTTCACCAAGAAGCAGACCCTAGATATCGTGGATCAGCTATACCATCCCGTGCTTTCCGTTATCTACAAAACATGACTGACTCTGGAGATGTTTCAGCTGCAGCAGGTGAAGAAATTTTCTTTAGATCTTATAGTCACAATCATAGTGTTGCAACCATTGGTTCACAAATCATAGCAGTTCTGTGCATCAAATTATGTTATCCAATCATCGAATTTCTTTCTTGCAGCCCCGAGAGCAGTTAACTCAGCAATCAAGATCCAGAATAGAAATTCGAAATCCTTTGGTACGTATAAAACAAAAGATGTATTTTATTTTTTCAACTGTATTTTAGACACTCGAATGCTTATTAAGTGAACATTCTAAAAATGTCGAAATTGCAGAGGAAATGCAAGCGAATCTGCCTGCAAGTGAGCAGACAGTTCAAGAACCGAAGAAGTACACCGGTGGTGCAATTCCATCCAGGTCGTTTAGGATACTTCAAGCGATGACCGCCCCTGAAAATATTGGTGAGTAGTCTCTTGCACTCTCGTATCCCTCAATTAATAATATTAATAAAAATAATCTATAGTATATTAATAACGATAATGTCTTAATAATTCACTGGTACAAGAGTTGCAATACGTTCATGAATTAATCATCAAAAGCTTTTTTGCCTCTGTACATTAATGTTCAGTGACTATCTTATGACGCTCTAATGAACATTAAGAATTCAGAAAACAAGTAGACGAATCGCCAGAACGATCACCCGAATCCTGTGTTCACAGGAATAACGAAAATTCCTTCGAGGATTACCGCACCAGTGCAATTCACGCTTCTGCGATGATTCCTTGTGCGATTATAAATTGTAACAATTGAAAAGTCACGTGCCTCAAGAGACCAGATTATGCATTTCTATATTATAATATTTTCTAAAGCAGAGCGCACATGGCATATATATGTTTCCTTTGGTTTTCACTTTTCTAATTTTGTGTTGCCAGAAAGATAACATTTAAATAAGATAAGAACAAAGCTTTATTCTTTAAATAAAATTAGTGTAAGAGATAAACGTTCATCCTTGATTTGGTACCGAATTTCTAGTGCAACTGTTTTCAGCACTGAAGGAACAAAATATTGTAAATAATTTAGAATAACTTAGTAATTTTTAATTAAAAAAGTACTTGGCTCCTTGTTGCATATAATTAATTGGTAATTGGAAATGGGATGCGCAAGTAGCCAAGAATGCGAACTGATGAAAAACTGATATGGGAATGTGCATGTTACAATAATTCACGTGTTTACTCTTCGTACATTTGGAATTTACAGTAATAGCGCCACTTGTGCATGTATGATTTGTTAGACTTGTAATTTTAGACGTGGATAAAAAAATAAGCCGTTGGAGCATGACATATCCATTTCAGAGAAAATTCTAGTAGACGACTCGCTTCAAACGTACTCGAAAAGCCGTGGCGCTTCATCGTGGCCCGTGGTTTTGCGTTGGCGAAATAAAAATAAATTCGATTTCCTTTGAACACAGGATCAAGCGTTTCGTTCCCACCACCCCCTCTTTAATATCACGTGCCAAAATAATAGTATTTCACGATTCCTTTGTTACGAAGTTCCGCTTTCATAGATGTATGTATTCTGCCGTTTTCTTTCATTCAACTTTTGTCTTTTTGTTTAGAAGATCAAGTCTTAAAATACACAGAATTCCTTTTAATCAATTCATTCATAATACCTAAAAGCAATGATTACAATAATAATTAATAATGTTTGTGAAAAACGGCAGAAAGACTAAAAAGTCGAGGGAACAGAAATCGCGAGACCGTCAATAGCTCTGAACGTCCCCATCAGTTAATTTTTTTTCTCTGAATGCAATGTGCTGTTTGTTATAGCCACGCAAGAAAATCGGCAAGCAGATTTCGTCTGTCGAACAGAGAATAACATACCGGGCAATCAGCAGGGTGTATTTTATCCTCCCTGTCCCCCAACCTTCTGGAGTTCTGATGGTGGCTGGTGGAGTTATCATTCCATGCCATCATCCACCCCGAATTCCAATTTTAATAGTCAATCCTATGAACCCTACACTTTTTATAATTACGAGGACGGAAATACATACGTCTGTTATCCTGTTTACAATCAAAACTATCCGCCCTATATCCCACCAGAGGGGGAAATTAAATTTTCCCCACCTGAGCAGACTGAAGATGCTCTAGACCAAAACATCACAGAGGAAGCAGAACCTACATTAAATGCCCTTCGTCGTGATTCGAAATCAGAATGGGACATGACTCATCTGGATGATTCTGACACAAGGGTTTCATTGGAAGACGAGAATTTAAAGTCTGTGGATGAAACGAGAATCATTGTCACTCCCTGTACAGATGACGACACTGACTCGGAATCTGCGTCTGAATGTGAACAAGTTTCAAAGTCTTCCAAATGTAGTGAGAAAGTTAACTGTACTTCCTCTTCTACTTCTTCAGATGACTCTGAATCTTATCTTGCTTATTCCACCGGTCTCAACCCAAAGAACAACTATCAAAAGTCACTTTCTGCAGCGACAATTTCGGAAGACACATGTGGACAATCTTGTGTTGACTTGTCTGAAGACAAATTAAATTCGGATTCAGATTCCGATGATCAGGACGAAGAGTTCAAAGTCGAACCTCTCCAGGCGGACACAACAGTTGCAAATCGTCTAAGTGTCATCTACGAAGGCACAGATGCAAAAACTAATTGGGAGAATGAACCACCTGATGATGACAACACAACTGTCAGTGTCAGTTTACCCTTAAGATTCAAATTCTCTGTTTCGGAGAATAATCAAGATGTAACGACGGTGATCGTCGGGGACAGTACAATCAAGTCTGAGAAGCTATCGTCCAACGATTCTGATGATGGTGAAATGCATGTAGACTTTACGCTAAAGCAGAGAATATCAAAAGAATCAACTCCTGAACCAGAAGTGGACTTCACTCTGCGAAAAGATTTGAGTCAGGTGAGGAAAGTAGAGTGCAATGAGAATGTAGAAACTGAGTTCACAATTGGTGAAACAAGAACAGACGTCATCAAACATGTTCGCCGAAGAGATTCTGATTACCAATCCTCGAACAGCGATGAATCAGAGACCATAAGGAATTCCAGTTCAAATGACAGTAGGGACAGCAGACTGACTGATCCATCTGATGTGTGCTATGATTCTCTCGTTTCTGATCTAGTTTACGACACCGTTATTTCTGACGATGTTTACGATTCGGTGATGTCTGATCAAATATATGATACAGATATGACGTCCAGAGATGAGGAGATAAAGACAGACTTGACAAGTTTTCCAACTGAAGAGAACGAGGATGCTGATGGTAACTCTTCTAGGAATAAATCCAAGAACTTGTTGAGTGTTCAGAATTCGAGGGAGGAAACTGACGATGAAGACAGTGGAGTAACTTCAGATATGAGTCGAATTATATCGGAAGTAGATACAGATTCCGAGTGTTGTGCTACCACGAGAAAACAGAGTAAGTACCAGAGGACCCAGACACACTCGAGACTATTCAGACTTCTGACTGATGATTCGATTTCCACCAGAGAGGTCCAGGAAGATCGGTTCTCTTCAGGAAGAAGAGATCACCTGAGTCTTCCTCTGAAGACGAATCTTGGTAACAGCGACGATAACTATAACTGTTCGAATTACTCCAGTGGACTGACCTCTCCTGAGTATTCTCCAGTTCATGAGCACACCTGGAGAAGACTCCATGACGAGAACAATGGAGACTCTAGTCTAGAAGATGCAACACCACTCAGTCATCCAGAAAAGGCAGCACAGGATTGCTACTATCAGACCTGGAAGACACCCAAGTCAGAAAGCGAGTTGGACATTGTACCTTCTATGGCTCACAAAGTTCTCGAAAGTAAAAAGCCCCACTGGGCCTACAGGTTCAACGTTCTCTGTCCCAGGATTAGGAGCTCGAAGAACATACCAAAGGATCTCAAGTCATCTTATGCGAAACCTGTTGGTCCTTCCAATTTGTCCTTTCCTAACAGTCCTGTGAGAAATAGCCATTGCTGATTAGCTCAAGGCAGATTGAGGCCCTTGGGCCGAGCATCCGGTCCACACGGACGAGCCTTGCAAGTTTTGTCTAGTTCCGCAAGACTGGGCCACGATGCCCGGAAGGTACAGGCGACGTGATTTTTTTCTATCGGTACATACTATTTTTTCTATATTTTTTTTCTCAGTGTTGAGCGCCATCATCGCTGGGTGGCGTCGTACTACCCACCCTATAGACTTTCGTATTCGTCCTCAAGTGTCGGATCTCATTTCGAAATCTTGTACAATTTTTCATGCGAATGAACGTGTCAAGTGGTTTATACATAGAAAGATTTGGATTTTTTATTGGAATTGGATATATTTAGACAGAGATTGAAAAACTGAACGGATTTTGTCTTTGCGAAAATATTCTAGGATCATTAGTTTCCAAACGACACGTGATTGAAAGTCAGGCGCAATTTCTGATCTATCGCGACTGCGCAATGGAGTGTTGTGGGATTTATGGTTGCGCAGTAGTATTCTGTGGGATTTAAGGCTGCGCAGTAGTGTTATGTGGGATTTGCGACTGCGCAGTAAATTTCTATCAGTATTCGTCACTTGACACGTTGATTTTGCGCCTATTCTCAGCATGCTCGGATTTTTTTGAATCTCGAAATAACTTTTTATTCTCACGATAATGTCTTCACATTATCGTTAGCCTGCAACGCGAATTTTGAATGAATATCTACGGACTGTAAGAATCTCCTTCCTTCCAAGCTTGAAATTGACCATTTCTAATATAATAAAACGCATTTTTCCTTTCGTCATTAACCTGTGAGAGTATTGTCACCAATTAGCATTTTGTCTGCACGTGTTTTTGCCCATATGTCGCTCTTGCTTTAAAAAATAAAATAAAACTCGAACTAATGTAAAAATGGTAGGATTTTTAGATGTCAGACAAAAGTTAGATCAAGGACTCAATATTTGCATTTATTTTCAATAAGAAATATGCCGATTTTTAAAGTGAGAAGCCACACATGTTTTTGCACCATTTTTCTCTTTTTTTTTCCCCCCCTTGTTTATAAAGTTGACTCAAGATCTGAATTAATGAATTTTTCGACTTTCAGGTCCCGATACAACTGATTACTGAAGATAAAGGCGGGCATCTCATTTAGGAAAAATGTGGCATTGCTAGTGTGTTTTCTGTTAATTTTTTTCTATATTTTCTTACGCAACATAAGATGTGGCATTAATAATTGGAATCGTGTTTAAAATATTTATTCATGTAATGCTTCGCAATCTAATGCGCGGAGCCTAAAAATTGCATCGTCTCTACAACCTTATATATACCTTATTATTTATACTCGCTTGTAGATTTTTTATGATAAATATATAATTTACGTTCAAGTGTGGAAAATTCATAAGACGAGTAATCATGGAACGAGACATGTTTCATCGATTGGATACTTTCTCATTTAGGATTTTTTCTTTGTGAAATACTCATTCATCAAAATCACAATCTTGTAAAATAGTAGGTATAGGTATTGGACTGACTTTGAAAATTAAATTTCTTGTCAGTTTAAAAACCTCAAAGTGGGAATTTCAGATTTGAAAAATAGATGTTAAGAATTTGATCATTTACATAAATGCACACGGAAATGTGTGGAGGATCGAACATTCTCATCGTTATATTTGTAATTATTATTATTTATTAATATAGGTATATTGCGGTCGATTAAGTGGTGTGTTTATTTGTTAATAAACGTCTCGCCTTCAGTCATTAAATTTTTCAAATGTATGAATTATATGAATATATTACATCATGCAAGTTTCACATTGGTTACCTGACACACGATCGCTGTATTATTTATTTAAGATGTGTATAATAAATTATTTCTGTGGACGCATATTTATTGACTTATTCCTAATCCGCTCTTGATATACTCAGAACTTGAATAAGCACAATGAATTCAAAATATTTAACTGTGTACTTTATTTTTCATTTTATTTATTATTTTATTTATTTTATTTTTACTTTATTTTTACTATATTTTTTAGACATTATTATAATTAAAATGTTTTAAATAAATTGAAAAATATATAAAAAGGGACTCGCAAATTTTGGAAATATATTTTATTATTAAATATATTATATATTTTCTATTTTTTTGGCTCAATTGGTTGTAATTTCACTCATTATACGTTGAATTTGGATGAAAAGATTTGTAGTGTATTTTCTAGTATTTACAATTTTGAATTAAATTTTTGTTTCCCGCTTTGTCGATAGTGTCGATAAGTTAGGTATAGTTTTCACTTTTCGATTGATAAAACAGTTTTCGCTGAAGCTGTCTGCTAGTGTCTGCTAGCTGGCTGTATTATAAAAAATATTCTTTAATTTTTTAAGTACAGTTTTAATGAAACAATAAACCATGCCATCGCTAGCTGCAAGGCAAGCTCTCGGAAAGGTAATTATTTCTATTTTTTTTTCTCTATTAAATTTTTTGAAATACGCCGTATTAAAGTTGCTTTACCAAAATGTAACCTCAAAGTCGAATCAATCTCTTAATTTCATGTTTTATAGAATTTCAATTGTTTATTCTGTTGAAAGCACAATTTATGCTAATTAAACAGTTACATATTTGTAATCATTAATAGGGATAATTATTTTAGTATTAATCCAAAGAATTTGTTCTGAGGACTTCAAATTTCTATTTAAAAACTTAAAAAGTTTTCAAAAAGTAAATTTTTTTTTCTGTTCAGTAAGTGCGATAAGGTAAAAGCTTTAAAGATCTATAGAAACTTATACATAATTCCAATTTAAAAGTAAAATTTTTAAATCTTCAATTTAAATTTTAAGCATCTACACATTTCATTAATTTTATATACACTTTTGATGATTTTAACAAAAAATTGGATTGTTTTTTAATGTGTGTCATAAATTTAATTACAGCAACTATATTTTCAAAAACGAGTAACAAAATGGGATAGAGGGATTGGAGCATATTTACCTGAAGCTTATAAGAAATTTTTTTTCGAATGGAGAGTAAAAAAACCAGCTGTAGTGCATTACGTCGAAGACAAAAGACGTTATCGACGAGATGAGGAAACCGGATTAGTGTATGCAAAATAATTTTGACCATTAACCGAATTAGAAAGAAATCTTTCATATAATTTAATAAAACGTATAAACTTTTACAGTTATCCAGTACAAAATAGGCATATTCCTTTGAAATTTCCCAAGGAACATGACGAGGGCCTTTGGGGTGGTGAAGGTGTAGTACAAGGTTTCGTAAAAAAGACTCGTTACAGTAGAAGAGTCCCTAGATTTTGGTTTCCACTTCTTAAACAATCTGTAGTCTACTCCGAAGTTTTGAATAAGTACTTCAGAGTGACACTTACAAATAGAACTCTCAATTTAATTCATGAGAACTACGGATTCGACCATTATCTTTTAAAAGTAAGATAACAGCTACATACATTAAATAATAAAAATATTTTAAAAAGATACGTCATATCTTAATACTTTCCACTTTTTTCAGACTCCTGCCTGCGATATACGATCAAATCTAGGAGTGAAATTAAAAAAGGAAATTCTCGCTGCTTTAGCAGACAAAACTCTCTATCCCGATGATCCTATTAAACGAGACCAGGTTTATGATACCTATAAAGAATACCTTACTGCTGTAAGAATTTTATTCAGTTTTAGAAACCTATATTTTTCATTAGACACGATACTTAATTAATCAATATTTTCAGTATACGCGAGAAGAAATCGAATGGTATGGGCTAACTTTTCTAGAAGCCTGTTTAAAATGGAAGAGAGAAAATGAAGCGAAACAAAAGATTGAACCACTTAAGATACAATTTAGAGCAAATTTACTTGAAGAATTGAGAGCAGCGCAGGGTGGTGAATTACCAAAAAGTGAAGATACACAAAGTACCAGTTGGTTATCAAAATTCAAGAACCTCAATCCTTTCGGCAGCGGAGCAAAAACCGCCTAAAAATTTATTTGTAAGTGGAATGAAATAAAAAAACATTTACTATTATATTCTTTATATTTATTTTATTTTTTGTTATTCACACTTCACAGTTATAAAACATGAATGAATACTTAATTATATTTCATATACACACGTCTAGGCTTCGGAATTTCATCACGTTACATTTTACGGATTGTGAAAATGTAAATTTTACACAAGTAGTTCCCAAAGAAATTAACTAATGCACACTTTTGTATAAGGAGAACATTTTCTATGATATTGAACATTCTATGTCATGATCTTTAGGCAAACAGTCGAGAAGGGAAGCAGCGGCTCTTGTGATATAAGACATTGTTCCGAAACTTCCGCTGGGAGCACTGTCATAGAAATGTTGACATACATAAGCCGCGCCTCCGCAAAGTAACATCCCTGTTGAGTTAATTTCCCGTTGATCCTTAGGCTTTGCACAACACAGAGTGGCGTCTCCGTCGATTCTCATCTGCAAAAATGTAAACAATTTAAATGGTTTTAATTAGGTTCATATAACTAAAACGATTGCTTATAACGCTACTCATCACTCAAATTTTATTGAATTCGTCGAAGGGTAAATTGAAATTAGAATTCAAACCTGATCTTCTAGGAAGATAGCGTTCGCCTTATGAACTAAATCTTCGACAGCGATGATACCTCCTAGGGAAGCAGCTACGTTATACTCTGTCACTAGAGTCAAAACCATCAGAGCTTCAACCACAAGTTGACGATACTCTGGTTGTGGAATAGTGTTCAAGAAGGTCTCGACGGCTAGAGCAAATTTCAGTTCACCAGATGTCATTTCTTGTGTAAGACTTTGCTGCAGAAGTTTTCCTTGGATGGCCAGCCCTTGACACTATTAATAAATCAGAAGATTTAAACATATAGGTACCCAATTAAAAATGTCGGACAAATAGAAAATGTACTAAAAATGGATTTACTCTTTCCAAAACGTGCCACACTCGAGGATAAAAATCTCTCGGGACTCTGTTCAAAGCTCCATCGAGTCTTCGTCTTCTTAACCACTGTCCTTGCCTATCGGGCTCAATTTCTCCATACTCACCCTGATCTGATTTCAAGAATCCTCCAATTTGCGATTTCTGACAAGGGAAAAAAAAGAAAACTCAGATAATAAAATAAGAAAGATAATTAATTAAAGCTAACTGGTCTTGCATACCTTGCTGACTTTTCCAGATTTGCAACTGATTATGGAAAAATTTCCACGACCAACTGTAACATAAATGAATTTAATAAATTAAAATAGAATGAAAGTAAATTAAATTTAAATAGGAAATACGAACCGCTACTGATCGCGAATTCCTTTCCACTCATGATGTGATGGAGCAAATTTTTCATTTCAAAAGGTGAGAGGTTGAGTAAATGTTCAGAAGCCTCTTCTCCACTGCAGATGAGGGTTCTGGACAATTCTGTGGCCATAACTTGAATAATTAGTCCGACTCTGAGCCTCAACATTTCATGGAAAAGTTGTGGCTCTGTTCTGATGAACATAGCGAGATAGACAAGCAATTCCTGCGTCAACATTGCTGTTGATTCATCATCTCCGTAGGCCTGATGAATCAAAGCTCGTAATTCATTTTCTGGTAAAGGTGCAACAATTGTATGTTCATTAACCGGAGGCATTCCGACTGTAACTTGTTTTTGGCGAACAAGAAGATCCGTCACAGCCTTCGCAAGGTCTTCTACTCGTTTTCCTAACATTCCGGCAGTATGACGAACAATTCCCCACATTTTTTGCTGACAGGCTTTTTCATAGAGGCCTTTTAGTAAATCTTTTAGGAGAACCGGGTGACCCTCCTCTAACATCCCGGTATTGAAATGGAGTCCTTGAGTGTCAACCTAGAGTAAAAAAAGATTATGAGATTTTTATTAAAGAACTTTTGATTTTGAGAAAAATAAAAGTCTTCTCACCAAATACTGCAAAATATCACCCTGTTCTTCAAGACTTTCCGTTTCCCGCAACATTGACATCAATTCTTCAACTTCCGTATCAGCATATTGAGTCTCAGAATTGATTTTGTGTCTATGAGGCCTTGGAGAATATTTCCGGGGGAGCATATCTTCCGTTGGTGACGGTGTACGTTCTAGAATAGTCGAATAATTTGAAGGTGGAGTCAGGGAAGTGTCCGTAACTTCGATGAAGGGATTCGTTGATGAAATATTTGAGGGTCTTCGATCTTCTCCAGCCATTCCGAGAATTTCAGCTAAAAGTAGTAAATTGTTTTTATTACTAATTATCTTCTTCAGTCGTTTACGTCTAACAACAGTGAGCTGCGAATCTTTTTGCGTTTTTAAATCGAACAATGGTTACATTAATATTCATCGAAATAGAACTGCTTAAAGTTCACACTAAATTAAAATTTTCCCAGAAATATTCTTCGCATTTCAGATACAAATCTAATTAGTTTAAAGGATTTGAGGTTGTTAGTGGACTTACATTCTTGCAGGATGACGGGAACTGCATCTGTATGTATTAATGCAAATGGCAAAAGCATTAGATTCCTCTTTAGGCTGCATGCAATCAGACTATGAAAATATTAATGAGTTTCTAAAATTCTGAAATTATGACTATCCAATACTCACGTTCGACAGCTATCGATCTCGTTTTTTTGATAGCACCCTTCACTGACATTCTGCGTTTCAAATTCTTCGAGCTTTTTACAGCTGTGCGAGTCAAAAGGCTTGTGCGATGTGGGAAAGCCTTCATTAGGTGTTCGTCCAAATATTGTTGTACCTGTAAATTATTTTTAGTATCGAGTTAGAAATTGTGGTTTCTTAAATCTTTGCGAATTTAATACCTGTGGATTTAGTTTGTCAGGTCGCCCATCCTCAGCGCTTCCAAGGAAACTCAAATTTGTGATACAAGACGTACTCAGAAACTCATTCAGATTTCCTAAAGAAACACGAGTACCGTTGATATATCCACTCTTCAGTTTCTTCATTGTTGTGATCATCGCTAGCGGAATTTTTCCTTGATCTACAAATTTCAGAATTAGTTTTGTTCTCCAGAAATTGGAAATTTTTTAGATATTAGACAAGGAGAAGCAACACTATAGAGTGATCAGAAGCTCTCGATACAGAATTGAAAAAGCATTATTCAGTGTTTGAAAGTAAATTGTTAATAAGTAATAAGAATTATAACAGGTATGCTATTTAAGATTCAAATTACAATTTTGTAACGAACGTTGTTTTAATTTTAATTTTAAAGAAGACAGTAGACGAATAAGACTTCACATCTCTGAATATAAAATTATTGACGGAGCCTGAATCCACCAGCATACCTAAATGATTATGAGTAGCAACAAGTGTTACGGTCGGCCTGCCGAGTATTTGCTTCCAGTTGATAGTGAGGAAGGCCAAGTTGGTTGTGAATGTGTTGGCGAGTAGACCCGCGTCATTTGTCATATAATATTCCTCCGGATCAAAGTTCTAAACATGCAACATACGAACATGCAAACGAAGACGTAATGAGATTTGCCACATCTTTTTAAAATCAATTTATCATCTTAAATCGAAAAGTGATTGAGAATATAACAGAAATTATAAACAATAAACAACCAAGATGTACTTCGCTGCGGAAGAAAAATGAGTCGGCATGAGCTGCTAATTATGAGCGAAGAGATGATAAAAAGATAAACGAATACATGCAGTTGGATTGCTAGACGAATTGTTAGACGTAGGAATTAGAATCAAACTTGAAAGAAGGATTTTCACTCGACAAGAAGACACTTTATCCAAAAGCCATAGACTCATAACTCCAGTCAATTAAATTTTTTTTCTTTGGGTTTTGACCGGATCAAATAAAGGAGCTAGAATTCTATTGCTTCGGGATTTGACTTTACCGTACCTAAGTGAGCATTCTTGAGGGGCATGACCACGAGTGGCCGGCCTAACATATTCTGCCAGCTAGACTTCAAGAAATTAATTTCGCCTTTGAATATATCAATCATGAGCTCATAGTCCGATGCGATGTAGAAGCGGGTCATGTCTGTCAACTAATATTTTGTGCAGAACAAGAGATTGTCAGAAAAAAAAAAATTAAAAATACAAACTAAAAATATATCAAATGAACCGAAAACTATTATATAAATCTATTAAAACGGATAATAGATTAGGAAAAGTTTACCTGGGGTGTGAAGGCGAATATTTTGTCATGCAGGGAGTAAAGTTTACTCGTACTGAGAATCCCCACATCTCGAGATTTCCTGCCGGATAACCCAAGCTTCTTATTCCTGCCTAAAAAATGTTTATTTGTTACTTCAGTTCATGGAAATTTGTATTTTAAATTTGTTTTGATAGAATGACCAGGTTTAATCCAGTTTTTTAAAAATCGAACCTAGATATGTGTAAAGATGGCTGAGAACTTTTGCTGGTTGAACTTCAATGGGAGCAACCTCAGCTATTGTTTGAACGTGAATATCGTGTTGAGCAATTTTTTCTCTGATTTCGGCATCTTCCGCGAGAATCACAACCTGGACAACAACATCAGGCTTCTTCTCACTGCAGAGTCTTCGATTTAGAGGATCTAATTCACCAACTGCTAAAAACCCCTGCAAAAAATACAGTTTGTGAAAAACATTGCAATGGAAAATTAAATTTAGAGAATTTAATTAAAGGAATTTGCTTACTTCTTGAAGCAATTTTCCCAAAATATATAAGGATTGACCCCACATGAAGGGACATCTGCCTAAAGCTTCTCTATCTTGGCTACCAGGTTCTGCATACTCGGCGGCTACATTATCAGCTGCAACAGCGTACAATTCGGGAACTAATCTCATTCCGTCATCAGTTTTAATAGTAATTTCTTCTAATCTTTTAGTATATTCTACGATTAATTCTTTATTTCCTTGAAAGCAGTAATCTAGGATTAAATAGCAGAAGAATAGGGGCCATTCGCACTCGATGCTTTCGAACATTCTTAATTCCCAGGGCTCGTAGTACAATCTGTAAAAATCGTAGTATATAAGAATCTTCATAAACTACTTTCTGTGCTTTATTCTTTTGAGCAAAATTCACCTATTAGGGTCTTCTTTAGGAGTTCGATGTCCATCCCTCAAAAATCTCTTGCACCCAAATCTTCCCTGCAACTTTTTCGTAATCGTATCTCTTGTAAGTTGAATCAAATTAGGTTCATCTACTGCAAAAGCAGGAAAACTAATAATAGACAAAAGTCCACTATCAAGTTCCTTCGAGTTGGATTCCCTCGGCAGCATGGATTGAAGAACAGCCTGGCATTTTTGAGCCTCATCTGCCAAAACGTGAATCACTGAAGTTGGGCCTCCTCTTGCACCAAAAAGATCCAATTCATTCATGGCTTCCATCGCTGCTTTTGCCATTCCAATACTGCTTGCATTTAATTCAGGCAAACCATGATTCGTTTTGTCTCCTCGTTCCCAAATTCCATAATCAGGCGTGCAATATGCTGATTCAATATAGAAAACTAAATTTTGAATGAAGGCTACTTCATCCAGGTTAAAAACTATCTGAAGACCGGAAGCAGTCATCTGGGCTAAGATAAGAAGATAAAGGGACACAGCGTCAATTTGAAGATGTCCCCATTCAGCATCGCCAACAACACTTTGTCCAGTTGCAGAACTGTATTTAGCATGAAGAGCATCAAGAGGATTTTGTGAGGATTTAAACTTTTCGACTTTATCTTTTTGTTGCATCATTGCCATTAATAATCCTCTCATTAATTTAACGCAACTTTGCTCGAGTTCATAGGTTTTCGCTCGGTCTTCGTCTGCGTCTGCTATTTTTTTATAGGCCATTGAAAGACCCCAAACAGCGAGAATTGTGTAGACGTTGTCACGGATCCAGGCATGATTATTGTCTGGACTTGCTGGGAAAAGTCCAGTTACTGGGTTTTGATGATTCATAATAATTCTGGCTACTGCTCGTTGATAATAATCCAGGCGAACGCCTGAATTGCTGCGACTCCGCATTTTCATTCTGAATTCAGGAGCTCTAAAACAAGATGACATTTTTCATATATTTCTAATTTTAATGAAAACCAAAGTCTAGAAGAAACTCCGAAAAAAATCTGGAATTTTTCAATCTAAATTATGTAGCAACTCAGACTTCATTACAAAACTTATCTTTCAAATCTTCGAAAACAACAAATAATATTTCACAATCGTCAAAACAAAACAGCTCCTCTAGAAAAAATTTGTTTCTTTAATTGCTATAAAGAAAAGGTAAATATAATTGTAAAATTTCTTAAACATTAATTTCGTTTAGACAACAAACAAACTGTTTACGATATTAACAACTTTTAAAAACAACAAACATTTTATTTATTTTTACGTCTAGTTTTGACTAAACATTTTAAATACTTGAGAACTAATGCGTATCACTAAATGAAAAGAATTATTTGCTATGAGCAATACGTCAAAAAATCGAGGTCATGGTTTTAAATAAAACATATATAATATGAGAAAAAATGTTGAAGTTCTGGTTCTACTGAGTGATATTGAGGTTAGAAATACCTTGATCGAAGGAATTGAATTGAAGAGAAGTTGATTAATTATGGCACGTGCAAATAATTGTCACGTGAAAAAAACAATAGACACTAATTTTAACATTCTATTTGCACCTCTAACAGTTGTTGAAATTGTTTAATTGTAAAGATTGTACAATTGACTTTTACATTTGCGAGTCCCGCGCACATGAACATGAACCCAACACACATATACACACACACACACTTAAATACTTAACACATATATACACACAGATGTACACAAATTCACCTGCGCTTACGCACGGACTTCAACACACGTGTAATTTTGTACAAATATATGTACTACATACAATGAAACGAATGTCAATGATGTCAAATAGTGCAAACGATCTTATTTTGATAATTTAATTCTTGAGAGAAAAACAGAAAAAATCAACAATGACTTCATACTTACTAATTTCAAGTTATTAACTTATTGTTATGTAGTAAAAACTTTTAACGTCTACGTCACTATATTTAAAATTACAATACTGGGGGGAACAACAATAATTATATTATTAGCTGAGGATCATGTATATAGCTTGAATAAGGTGTATGTTGCGACATTCAAATTCATATATATATATATATATATATATATATAATATTGGTTACTGCTTGTTAGATAATTATAATAATAGAAGAGAAGTTCGATTTTTGGATAAAACTTCGAAGTTCCCTCCTTTTTAAAAGCTTTTCTAGATTTTTGATGTTCAGATTTTTGATTTTTAGATTTTTGAATATAATACGTAAAATATATAATTAAGGGCGCTGGTCCCAAGTGTTAAACTGAAAATTCAATTCTCCATTTTACTCAACGAAAATTATAGATAAATATTTTTTCGCTCTGTAGCGCTAATCTTTTTTCAAATATAAGACTACATAGAGAGCGAAAAAATATTTAGTTTCGATACTTTTTGCATAAAACGAAGAATTCAAAATCTAACTTCAAAATTAAATATTTTCATATTTTACATAAAAAAATATTTGAATAAGATATTTTATCACTCTGTACGCATAATTCTAATTAAAAATTGATTAAGTAAAATGAAGAAATCGAATTTTTAGATGGCTCCAACACCCTTAAACATAAAAATGCATTGATAGTAATGAAAATAAACAATGTAATTTCTGAGATTCAAGTATTTATTTAATAATAATTACTTCATATTGAAGTAGGTATTCAAATTAAAATGGTACATTATTAAAGTGTTTGATTTTCAAAAACTTTTCATTTAAAATTTATTTCTTGTTTAATTTTCATGATGACAGACTTATAAAAAAATAAAATATATAAATACATAAAAATACACGATAGTAAATTAAAATGAACGGCCGTAATTTTTTAAATTCTAATATTATACATATATTTAAATAAATTAAAATTCTCACATCAGATTCACTTAGACCTTTGATGAAGATGCATGTTTGAAAGGATCCAGCTTTTAAACACAGGATTAAGTAAATTCATGTAGATATCAGGATTTCTCGAATAAGGAAGATGTTTTGATGCTCTCCCAACATAAATGCCGATCACTTTACCAGCGAAAACTAAAGGTGATCCAGAATCGCTGGGTGAACCATATTTATTACCACTTTTATCAAGAGTACAAATTTCTTCACTTGTGATTCTTTTTATTTGATGTAAATAACGTTCACATTCAGCTGGTTTGATTATAGGAACTTCAATTAATCGTAATTCGGTAGGAACTAGTAAACTGCTTCTGTAATCGTGTAAAGTAAAGAAAATTAGATCAGAAATATTGCTTTAATACTTATATCATGTAAAATTAAATAATCAGATATTTCTGTTTATTTGAAAATATCTCACTCTTTTTTGCGAGAAACGTTCACCCATCCACTCATAGAAGCAATACTATTTATTGGAAGAGAGCCATTAGCAATTAATATTGGTCGATTATGAGTATTTTGAAAGTCAATAGGTGGCTCAATTGCAAGTAAGACAAGATCGCCTCCATATGTTCTTTGATTGAAGTGCGGGTATACTAGTTTATGTACTATATTGTGTATTCTTCTACCACTTAAGTGTATTGATCCACTTAGAATCCTGTAATTCTCGTTATTTCCTTCAAGGAAACAATGGGCAGCGGATAAAATGAATTCAGAAGATAAAATAGTTCCACCACATCTATTATACCCATTTTCTTGAATATTGACCATATAGGGAGCACGTTCTATCCATATTGGATTATTTTCATATGGCATTCTATTAATTACACGTTTCTGGCGGATATGAAGAGATTTTTCATCTGTAAGAATGATCAAATAAATTATATAATTCATCAATAGGTACAATATGACGAATCCACTTGAAGTCAGATAAAACAATTTTTACTTGATTCTTTAAAAAGTGATTTTAAAAATAATATCCAAATAATTGTTTGTACTTACTAATATTCTCATCTAAGAAACTACAGATTCCTAGGGAGAAAATTATAGAGAGAATTAAGAGATATGCGATTATTTGTTTCACCATTTTCTACGAAAAATGAGGAGATATTCTGGTATTATAAGTTTAGAAACACGGATGAGACTTCCTCTCTTTTTACCAATATTTATATACTTAAAATAGTTGCACGTTCACTTTACCTGATCAAAGCACTTATTTATGTATAATACAGATAAGACATTTTACTGCATGATTTACTATGGACCATGTTTTGCTTTCCGAGATTCATGATACTGTAAATATGAGTTTTACACAATTTTGTTGATTTTAAAATTTAAATCAACAAAAATAAACAGTGAAATTTAATAAATAAAGAAATTACTTCAAAAGTCATGAAAAAACGTCAAGCTCTTTATCAGCTTCTAGGTTCATGATAATACAATTAACGGAATACTTCTCCAAATCGGTCGCTTTAAAAGTTAAAAAATTAACTTTTTAAAAATATAAGTTTATAAATAATGATGCGACATAACTTTTTTCTAATTTCTTTTTTTTTGAGCGGATAATTATTTTTAATCAGCATAATAAACTAAAAAAATGTTTCCCTATATTCAATTAGTTTTTCCTCTTTTTTTATGACGTAAATGACGTTTTAATGATAGTTCTCCAAGAACTGCAAATAGTAGTAGTATAGCTCGTAATAGTAGTAGCAGTAGTAGTAGTAATAGTAAATTGTAAATAAATTATAACTTTTTACTGATTAGAAAAATTTATTGAAATTAAGAAAGAATGGAAATTGTATATAACATTAAAAAGGCATCATTTTCCATTTTTTTTTTTTTTTTATAAAAATACGAAAGAACAGTTTCTTAAATTGAAATAAATGAAAATATAAACAGTTTCGGTGAATTATTTCGCAAAATAAGATCCCATTTCCATTAATAATTCGAAGGGAAGGTGCGGATGTGTTTTATATAAAACTTTAAATGCGGCTGTTTTCACAATAGCTTTAAGATTTTTCAAAATAAAAACTACAGCATGTTCTTTCAAACAATCCGCATTGCACTTGTCGCACAGTATCAGTATATCAATCGCATTTCCAGTATTCAATGTCTTTTGCAAAGAGAATTCGCAAGTTAGTTTCAGATTATCGATTTGATAATAATGAGCTGCCTTAAATATTTCCAACCCGAGTTCGTCTAATTTTGCTACTGTCCCGGTATAGAGAAATCTTAATATTTCAAAGAAAACTTCAGAATTGAAGTCATCTGGGACCTTGACTTCATTAGAATTAGATTCTTTCATGTCGGTTGAAAAAATTTTCTGAAACACTCGACTTTGAGAGATAAGTATCAATTTGTGCGCATGTATCTTTTCATCGCCAACAAAAAGTACAACAGCACTGAAGGTTTCATTGTTTATAAAAGACTCAAATCCCTTTATTAAAGGCAAATTATCCCTGTTATCATCAACAACCTTTTCAATTGATCACATATATCTTTTTCCGAAATAAAATTTTTGATCCCGTATTCTTCATTAACAGTAATCAAACCTGAAATTTTCGTATGAATATTCTATCATTTTTCTCGTCTAAGATGGAAAAATAGACCAGTTAGCGAGACAGGTTCTTCAGCTGCCCTACTGTTTTCAAGGACAAGTGAGAAATGTTCACACCGTTTTCGGTTTTTACAATTACGTAAGAATTCTAATTAGCCAATACAGCTAATAATTCACTCTGGAAAGTGGAAGAATCGAAATTCAATTTTTTACTGGTTTTACTTTAGTCAAAGTAATGGAGTAATGGAGTAATGGATATTTGCTTATACAGTTTTCAACTATTTTCAAATACACGAGGGAATCCCCGGCTCAATTTTGGAATTCCACAATTTCTTTAAAAATGTAATTTTAATATATTTAATAATTATAATTATATAATTAAAAAATTATAACTCTATTTCGTATTTGAAATATGTACACATACATAATGGTATATGCGTATATGATGTATGAATATGTTGTGACGACCCGATCTCAGGGCCGTCTATTAGTTCGTATTTGAACTATTTGAAAAGGCGCGAATTATTTAAAATATTGATCCTATCGGTCGGCTTATAAAGATAAGCTCGGAAAGTTCTCAAAATAAAGTGAAACTCTAAAATTTTGGTTGAAAACTGTTTTATTAACAAAGTAAGTAGATTGCTAAAGTAAAATACTGCGTACTTGAGCTTTTGTCGAACTTGGGAGAGAACGGACTTCCCAAGTCAAGAGCCAAGAAGAATCTGCCCTGCAAACTTAAAACTAGAGGACCGTAAGCTGGATAGTACACTCGGAGTAGAAGGAGAATTGCTATTTTGAGAAGAGGTGGAAAGACGCTTCCTACTTGGATGATGCATTTTTGGGGAATACCAAATCCTTTTTATGGTTAGGGCACGCTAAGGATTAGTGTAAATGTGGATGCTATACTTATGACGCTTGGCCTTGTACTCATCACAATGTCATATCTCCTTTCTTAAAGGTGATATCATACCTATGCAAAATGTTGCTTCTTGGCGGGAAGTTTTAAATTATAATTTCTTTTTCTTTATTATAAAGTATAAAAATTGCATTGAAACAAAGAAAAAAGAAAAAAACACGATATTACTTAAATCAAAATTTTCCGATGCAATGTTTACATTTTATAATAAAGAAAAAAAAATTATAATTCAAAACTTCCCGCCAAGAAATTGTTCCGCTTGCACCATGGCAGCGCAAAATTTTTGCAGAGATATGATATCACTTTTAAAAAATAGATGACCTGTCGAGTGTCCGCAGTTTATTCGTGATCTGATTGGTTGAGAGATGGTCACGTGGGATCATCACAAGTGCGTAATGTCAAGTAATTATATAGGCGCGCGAAGCGCGGTGTGATGTTCTAGTATTGTACATATACTAAAATAAACTATGTACTAAAAACTAAACTTTTTTATATTTCCCGCTAAAAAGTGTGGAAGTTGCAGTTGGCTTTTGTGTCTTCCGCAGTCTTGGGTCTTGTCTTGGTGCCAACCTACCAACGGTGCCAACCTTGTAAAGTTTCATAAAGTTTTCTCAAACGGCTATGGAGTGAACACTCGAGAAGTGGTTCGGGCCACTTATTTTTTTAATTTTGTATATTTTTTCGAAGCCTTTGCAAAGAATTCAACGTGCCGGACAATTTTTTCGGATTCAACATATCCATTTAAATCGAAAATTCGATCAAAATGTACCTATTTCATGTGCTGTGTGCTTTTTTGTGCGTGACGGCTGTCCTAACCTTATCTACTAAAAAAGAGAAAAAATTGGATCGTGAGATAGAAAGTGACAATAATTCGTCTTCTACGAAGGTCGAAAATACTCTCGATCCTGAATTCCAGAATGTGGGCAAATTTTCTCCAGAAAAAATAGTTTCACTGGAAAAATTAAAGAAGTTGAATGTAAGTGTCATATGTCAGTTCTTGTAATACTCACATATATAAACAAACTGATATGTCAATTAAAGCTTTCAGACTACTTTTTAATTTAGTCATTACTTTCGATTTTTTTCCATCATTATCAGCTGGCGAAGTGAAATTAAAGTTGCATAATAGTCTTGACAATTAAACAATTGCTTTTTTATATAGAAGTTGAAATACGTGGCAAATAAGTTACGATACTATACATCTAAAACATATTCTTACTTTTTAAAATTATCTTGAAACTTGTTTTTTGTAGATATCTTATTGTCAAGGTCTTTTACTTTTTCAGTTGTACAAATAAACTCTTGGAGTTCTTTATGAAAATTAATTTTACAGTTAATTAGTAAATTTAAGGAAATAAAGTAATTAGCGATTTGTCCAGTTTGCTTGATAATTAAAAATAATATTGACGGCTACGATTTCTTTTAATTGCAGGTTAGTACATTAAGTACACCAACTATGGAAGGGGGTGGGAAATTTACACATGCAACGTCCCCCTTGCGAGTCGAAGAAGTTTCAGCTCCTCAATCAGATCCCAAAGAAGTTTCGTCTTCCATACCAGACTCCACAAAAGAAGGAATTCAAACTGAACGAGCAGTGAGTCCTCGAAAGGAAGCAGTTCCAATAAGAGTTAATATTAAACCGCGGAAAGGTGTTGGAAATGAAACAAGTTTCAATGAAGCAGACTCTTCTTCTGAAGATTTTAAAATTAAATTAAAAGATGAATTAAATCCAAGCTCTGCTCTTCCCTTTATTTCAAACGAGATACTTAAAGATAAAACTCCAAAAATAGAAATACCCCTCAACTCTACTATTAAAAATCTCACTTCTAACAAAACTTCCGCGACTGAAGCTCCTCAGAAAATGACCACTGAGAAAATTAAAAAACATAAATTGAAACCGACAGTTACAATTGGCGGATCAAATGTCGATGAACCGATTCCAGCCTCTCCGACAAAAACTGCACCCTTGGGAATGCCCAGAAAAATTGATTATATTGTTCCTGTTATGATTACTATTTTTGCTTTACCCTTGTTAGGCATAGCTAGTTATGTTTTGTATAGGAGAGGCCGAGATTGTTGGGATAAAAGACATTATCGACGAATGGATTTCCTGATTGATGGAATGTATAACGAATAAATTTCATGAATTTGAAAAATTTATTCGTTAGCAGGGTGGCCATTGGTCCGGGAAATGATCTGTAAGTTTTCTGAGATCTAAAAAAATTGTTAAAATTATAAGAACCTATTTTTTTTATGCCTAAATTTCATTATTTTAAAGACTTTACATTTTAAATAGAAATATTCTGGAAAAATCTTGAGTGACCACCCTGGTTACAAATTTGATCACAAATCCCTAAAAATCTCTTTGATTTCTAGCGTTAAAAAAGCGTTCTTTTTAAAAATATGCGACTAGTTATAAATTATTTCGAAGATGGAAGAAATTGAATTGTAGATCAAATTGGTTCCCAATGTCCCTACAAATTTGTTTTTTTTTTAATTGGATTAAACATATTTTTAATTTTCCAAGACAATAACTGGCCATAAAAATATTAATTTTGTATTAACAGCTTTTAATTTTGAATATTTTAGGTTTATAAAATAATAATAAGTTATAAATAAGATAAGATAATAGATTATAATAATTAATATATATGTATAATATATTATTACTGTTGTTATTATAATTATTATCTTATAATTATGTATTATAAGGCTCAACAGGGAGGTCAATTTTCAAGATAGATATATTTTCGATATTGGAAATTATTTTGTTTTGATACGAAAAATTGAACGTATCAAAGGGTTGGAATATTCTCTTTTCACTTACTTGCAAAAAATATTTCAGATTAGTTCTTAAAAAATGATAATTTATAAATATATGTAGATATGCCAACCCCAGAAAATTGTACATATTGTTAAAAATTTCTTGAAATACTCAACAGGTCCACATATCGACTGTCGTTAGTTCTTATTTTTAATAAGAGTTAAATACGTAAAAATTCAGATGAAATATTTTGTTAGTAATAAAATATTACTGCGAATAGAATTTATATTTAACATACTTTAAATATCCCTTCTCGTTTTAGAGAACAGTTACAAATTTTTCAAATTGTATTTTATCAAGATTGTATACCTCGACTCCGCGTTGCTGTTGATAAATAATTTTGTTATCAATATAATTTGGTGAGATGCGAAGAGAACCAAAGAATAAGGGATAAAGGCCTTTTGACCTAAACTTCCTTTTTGCATTTTTAATTTTGCCGCAAAATATTAATTTTTAATGCTAGCATTTTCACCTGCATTTACATAAATTTAAGAAGAAATATACAAAAAAGCAATTTATAATCTATGTTATATTTTATCAAAATGAAGCGTCAACAGTTATTTTTGTACAGCTATGTAAAAAGGGATATTTTACGAAATATAAAAAGTAAGGTGTCTAACAGCAAAAATCGTTTACTTATTTTTTTTTTCATGATTTTATTAATAAGCTCTTCGCATACATAAACGCAGTATCGCTGGCGATTATAGGTAAATCACGAACATCGTGAAATGATCTTTTAATTCTCTCTCGAATGAAAAACAAACCTTTTTTTACTTTCAAAGAATTGCGTTATTTCGAAGGAACAAATTATATTTTTTTCGTAGAAGAAGGTAGAAAAAAATTTATTTTAAAGCATATCAGTTTTGAAAAGATATGACAAGTTTTCTAACTCTTAATTGAAATCAAAACCTTAACTTTATTTTTTCAATCGCAGCCCTTGGGGCTCGGCCGACATATTGGTGTCGATGCATTATCAATGGAACCTAATTTTTAATTCCTTAAATCGATTTCCATTCGATTTTTCTAACTTGGTTCCTCTTTATCATTCTTTCTAGGTAAAATATTATGTTTACACTGACTAAAATCTACACGTTAAGATGCGATGTTTTTTCCTCGCTACATGTGTGTAACAAAGGTTTATAAATACAAAAATAGTTGTGTGAATCAACGTCCATCTTTTATTCATTTTGTCGCAAAAATATTGGTAATAATGGGATTGAATTAATAAATAAAATTCGAAAAAAGTATCGATTGGTATAAAAAAATTGATAATGCCAGCACTAACAAAAAGTGCGAACTTGAATTTTTCATCAGCTTTAGCTTCTGTAAAGCTTGAAATAAAATTTTCTTATTATACCTAATTATTATTTACCAAATTCAAAAATAACAAAATATGAGATTGAAAATTAAAAACATAAAGCACTAATTATATTTTTGAATTTCTGTTTCAGACATAAAGTTTTTTAAGCTCTTGGCTCTAGAAAAGAGTCTAGAGTCTCTAGATTCTTATAATATCTCGGATCTTTTCCCAGGTTCCAGGAAATTCGAGAAGATAAATTGTGCATTAAAATTTAAAATTGATTGCAGAAGACGCAAGCTTAGTGAGTGACGCGGTAAAAAAATTCATGAAAATGACGCAGTCGCAAATTTATAACAACGTATCACATGTGCTCCACAGTCGTGCAAGTACGTATAAATTATTACAACGTCCCTTTGCACCTATAATGCGTATTGTGTAGTCTGTACTTAATTGTACATCAGGTCAAAAATCCAGGTCCATTTCATCAAATGACTATACTTTCTTTTTCTTATTTAAAGAAATCGTTCAATTCGGTAAAATGTTTTCCTCTCGGCTTCAACTCCAAGAAGCTTTTAAAGAAGAACTTCTTTGAAAATTCAGAAAGTCATCTCAAATTATTTGTAGATTTCGAACTGATCCCGGATTGAGGATTTGAAGCCTTCCTCATAGAATAGTTATTCAGGTTTCTAAATTTTTGTTTCGTAAAATTCAGAAGCTTCGATGACTGGGTTTATTTTATTTTGATTTATATTTCACTTCTTCAGGAAAGGCTTCTCTTGGCGGAATCAGACTAAGCATCATTATGTGTCGTGCGTAGGCTCTGGAATTGCGGAATTGCGTGTCCGTCCCATGCAAACGATCAAGGACTCCCAGGACTCCAAAGCACTGATTGAATCTGTAAAAAGATTTATGCATTTTCAGTGATTAATTGGATAAAATTGGAACACTTTTGTGTTGGAAACTTCTAGTGGAAAATCAGGACAGTAAGTTATTGTTATTTTTATTCTAATGAAACTACGCATGAGAAAGGATTAAAATTACCCTTGAGATCAGAAGGTTCGAGGAAGAAATAAAGACTAAAAGATGGAAATATGAAAAGAATAAAGAGATTAAGAAAAGACAAAGTAGTAAAAAGGAATTGCATGAAGAATAAGAAGATTCGTAAAAGGAAAGATTTAAAAAAATAGGTTTTATGTAAATCTTGAATGAAATATTTTTATCCATTATAAAAAATGAGTACTTTTCAATAAAGGATGTAATACAGTTGGGAAGATATCTCTTGTAGTGCTTACTTCAAATGATGAAAATCATGTGCCTCAGGCGACGGGAAGAATGGCAGATGGTATCCCGAATGAGCGTTGAGCGTTGAAAGAATGGCGAGAGAAAACCAGAGCCAGGCTGTGGCCACATGAGATCCTACGATAAAGACACCCAAAAACGGAGGGATTAAATTGGAACCGATGTGCTCGAGAGGATGGCAGTATATTGCTGTCACAGCCACCGGCGCCGTCCATTGGTGGTGTTGCTTGTGGATGTACTTGTACAGATACCGGCTATGCAATAATCTGAAAAATATTCAATTATTTTTCATTTATTATTCCAAAGTGTAAAGATTTAGGGCGTTCGACCCAAGTTTTAAGCTCAAAATTCAATTCTCCATTTTACTCAACGAAAATTATAGATAAATATTTTTTCGCTTTGTATGCAGTCTTATATTTGAAAAGAGATTAGCGTTACAGAGCGAAAAAATATTTAATTTCGATACTTATTGCATAAAACGAGGAATTCAAAATCTAATTATAAAAATTGAATATTTTTATGTTACTTAAAAAATATTTGAATTATATATTTTCTCGCTCTGTACGCATAATTCTAGTTAAAATTTGGAAAAAATTCCAAATTTAATATTTGTTGAGTAAAATGAAGAAATCGAATTTTTAGATTAGAACTTTTGTCCAATATCTTTAATATCTGTTGAAAAATACATTACCTATGGGAATAATAAAATCCAATTTCCTCGAAAAGAATATGTATAGCAATTTCTGCTAAAACCCAGTGGAAAGTGGGAAGTTCGCGAACTGAAGGATAGCCACGCCATTCCATCAAGTGGTAACTGGCATATGCTAATGGGAGACCCACGACGAGCTGATTAAACAGCACTTGGGCTATTACTTTGCAGAGTTCTTTAGAATTGACAGGCTCATTGGTTCCTGGCTGGATTTTGTACCGACGCAAAGCTGCAGGTTTATTCGTTATATCCAGGATCGTATAAATCCCTCCGAAGATCCAATATACGATAAAAGTTAAACCCATAGATCCTGAAAAATGTTTCGATCTTAAAATTCATACTTTAGATTATTAATTCTACAAATAGCTAAAAAATTAATTACCAAACACCCATAACGTCACAGGATCGTCTCCCAACTTGTCCAAAATTTTGTCCCATTGGGCTTGCCAGAAGTCGCCCGATGCGCCCCAAAACCTCTGGAGATGCCTGAAAAAAATTGTTATTGGATCTTTAATCAGAAGATTCTTTTGAGAAAGGATTTTTATTTATTTTGGAAGAAATTCTCACCATGTAAGCGAATTACAAACAGCAGCAAATCCTACAACCACAGTTCCAATTACAAATAAAACACTCCTCAAACTCGAAAGCAGCGTAGGAGGAGTTTGATTTTTGCTGGCATCGTTAGTCGGTGCCGTGGCAGCTGAAATGAAAAATAATTACTGAATAAAGAAAATAAATTGAGTCCTTTCATCAAGAAATGCGTTCGTCATTGACTCATTTGCTCTACCTGTAATTCAATTATTCCCTTAATTCTCATTCATTTACAATTGGGGTATAAATAGAGTATTTAAATTAAAATAATAACTAGTACAAATAAGTAATGAACGATTTGAAAATGTTAATTAATTATACTCTAGTCTGGATTCTATAGTCGATTATTATAGGAATTTAGATGCACATATAGGTGCACATATATCGAATTTTAGAGTGTGTTATTAATTTTTAACGAAGAGGAACTGTATGAAATTTGAATCGGTAATTAATATTGAACCCAGAATCAATTAAAGGAGGCTAGATGGAAGTTCATGAACGATAATGCGATTTTATTTTTAGCTAAGCTCGATATTCGCTTGAAAAGCCGTAAAGTGGTGGCTTTCTCTGTACATCTATTGGCGAAAGTTTGACTAAGTGCCCAAGCGAACTCTCTGCCCTTTCGCAATATTGAAACAGAAATGTCTTTCTGTGTCCCAGGCTTGTTTCAATTTATTTTATTCAACGTGAACTGCGATATTTTCAACGGTAAAGGACTTCTTGCCCTTTCAGAAACTGCTTGTGTCTCCTTGATATTAAGACTTAATTTCTACCAACGTTGTAAACTATTGTCATCAATGTCAATCATGAGTAAAATGTGAGCGTTACATTTTTAAAAGGTTTTTGTAATTTGACATTTTTTAATTTTAAATACTCAAACGTCAAGAAAAATGGAAGAGAAATTAAAAGCGATAAAAAAACAGCTTTCGTGGGCAAGATTTCAGTATAAGAAGGTTGATTAGTTATTCAATATCTCAGTTCTTTTAAAAGGACATTAAAGGGGTAATTATGTGTCATTGAAGTATCGTACTTCTCTTCTTGGAATTTTCACAAAGTAGGAAAGGACCTTCGCCTACTTTTTAGATCGATTTACACATTTTTATTTCATAAATAATTAAGACTATTTCCTCCAGAAACTGTATAATGTACACTGTTATGCGAAAAATCTATGAATTCATATTACTGAAATGTTCGATAATCTCGGGGACAAAATTCTTTATCGAATATTTGCTAATTGCAATAAAATTTTTAATAAAGTTTCTTTAATTAAATAAAACAAAATAAAATGTAGAAAGCTTATAAAATCCTAATTTGGACGCTTCAATAATCCAAATCTTTTAAAATCTTGTCCAGTGACTGATGCAAATGTAAATGCATTGGATAAATATAAAGCGCAACACTGCATTATAAGCTTGTAACTGTAAAAATGTATGTGAAGAGATGGAAAAGCACAAAGGTTTCTGAATTTTTATCAAGAATGTGAAACGAGCGGTCAATGTTTGTGAATAACGGTGTCTTCAAAATGAGTTTACTCAATGATTTGAAAAAAAGATTTAAAAAAAATATATGAAAAACGTTTTGAAATTACAGGGAAAAAAATCAAATCATTACAGTTATTTGATATTTTAAAAATAAAATTGCTATAATGATATAATAATTAAATAAACATTTTCTCCCTTGAGAAATTAAAGCAACTAATTTTGTATATAAATTAATGAATAGATTGAGGATTTGAAATTGACGAAGTGGAACAGAATTTGTGCACGATAGCAAATTCTACTTAAATCTACATTGCACGGTACATACATGGCATACATAATTATATTTTTTAGTAGCGGTAAATTTTACTCAGTATTGATGCTTGAAAATTACCATTACTTTTATTCTTAATACAGAAAAAATATTTTTATTTCGTATTTGTTTCGAATTTATAACTCTGGAATTATTGAATTCCAATTTCTTTAAAATTGGTAAATGTAGATTGAAGTGCTATAAAATGTATATAGAAATAAAAGCTTCGAAATTTGAATGTTTGTGACTCTCGACATTTTCAAATTTATACATTTCAAATTTTGATTGAAAGGCTATATTTCTGTTAAAAAAAGTAGTTTTCCAATAAAGGCACTTAAATATTTTTAATTAAAATTTAAATCGAAGGTGATATCAATCTAGATAGAGTAAAATTTACGAGCTAAGGTATTTAGAGACTTTAAAATTGAAGGTTTTTAATTTTATTGTCGTAATAAAATTTAAATGATTTTTAGAGGGATTTTCCTTAAAACTGAATTTTTGTATAAGCGAAAAAGTGTAAGTTAAATCGGAATAAAAGTTCAGAGAGGCTTTAAAATTTGAGTACTGTATTAAAGGATCACATCATTAAAATTTAAGTTCATTTATTATGTATATATATATATATATATATATATA
>UCOH01012391.1:7874-21499 GCA_900474275.1 Synergus japonicus | reverse complement strand
ATCCTGGTCAAGGTGCACGGATGTGACTCCCGTGCACAATAACGACCAGGAAGATGGCAGCTAATCAGCCGGTCGCCTGCAATTGACCATCTAGCGCGATCTCTGGGACCGGCGTGTCAACTCAAATGATTGGTCGTCGATTGTCCTACTTTTATCTATAGGAAATTAATTTAGTTTCGGCTTAGTGGCGCTGCCTGTTTCCGAGCACGCCACGAGGCAGGAAGAGAGAGATAACTCGATCACTCTGTGCTTGAAGTCGGCCATCGTGGCATCGTTCTTTGTGTCGTTGAAAATTATATATAGTGCTTTCTTAGTTAAACAAACTGAATTTCCCTGGGTGTGGAAGGAGCCACCCAGTTGTAAGAATTGATTGTTTGGATTCGGCTTTAAGCCAGGAAATTATAATTTAAATTACTGAAGAATTGAATTCAAATTTGGAAAGATGCCGAACTTGACCCGAGGTCAAGTCAGGGGAAAGCGCGTGCTTTGTCACGCCCTTATAAGTACAGGTAATTAAGTTTTCTCTCTCTCTCTCCGATCATTTAAAACTATCTTTTGTATATTCAACTAAATTTTGTATGTTCTGAGAATTGGCGAACAGCTATTCGTCAATCCCTTTTCTTTTATCCGCTTGAATCATTAATTTTAAAGTGTTGTTTTCGAATTTATCTCTGTCAATAAATTCTATGTTCTCTTTTAAGACGGTAGCTCGGTGAATCCTCCCTTACCCTGCCCTCTCCGCGGTCCTGTGTTAGCCTGGAATTTTCTTAAAGTAAACTCTGTTAATTGTATTTCTTTTGCTGGTTTTTGAGGAAAACTAGCTGGCGATCAAACGGCTTTCTTTAAGTTAACAAATAAGTAGATTAAATAATAATTAAAAATAATAATTAAAATTAATAAAGTATTCGCAATTATAATCCTGAAAATAAAGGTTATAATATATATATATAATGGAATAACAAAATTTTATATAAATTTAAAAATTGAATATTTTCATAGGGCTGGTATGTAACAAACGTGAGATAACACACTTATAATATAATCAGGTAATATCCTTACATCCTTGTGTGCAGTTGAGTACAGAAATGACGACTTTATGTTATTATACAAACTATGTTTGTAATATATTATATTTTCTAATATGGATAATAAATGTATGTATGTATGTATATGTATATATGTGTTAAGGATTAACACCAGCAAAATTCAGTCGCGATACTTTGTTGTAGGATTCAGTCCAGGATAATTTTTAGTTAATAAATATATGAGTCAATACGTTTGATGAATCCGATTAACAAGCGTATGTTTATTAATAAGCAGTTAGTTATAATAAAGACCACTATAAAACAAACACTCTGGCATCTTTGCATAAAGTATACAAAAAAAGACGAAAGAGAAGTACTGAGTTGCACGCTTCGCAACGTTCCCGACACAACAACTCATATACGTCCAGTGACGTAATAAGGATTAAAGTAGATAAGAGAAGGATACAATAACTCTAGCGGAGCAATAGAGATGAAGAACACTGTCGTCAGGCACAAATAAAGTAAAACCCGACATAAAGATTCGGAACAATATGTTACACATATACATAAATCCTTTCTTAAAAAATAGATGACCTGTCTAGTATCCGCAGTTTATTCGTGATCTGATTGGTTGAGAGATGGTCACGTGGGATCATCAGAAGTGCGTAACGTGAAGTAACTATATAGGCGCGCGAAGCGCGGTGTGATGTTCTAGTATTGTATTTTAGATACAATAGATATAAGAACTCATAACTTAAGAATCATTAAGTTCTAGAAGGGCAAGGCATGAAAATATTATCTATAGCATTAGTAAAAGGGACTTTGTTAATAAATGTCCATCGACAACATGAAGCTTATAGGAAACGTTGTGGGACCACCATGACAATACCTTCTCCAAACTTAACATTCTTCCTGAGATACACTCAGACACCGTGAGCTCCAGAAAATTAAGCTGGTGGAGCTTGTTTCAAGAGCCTCGGGTGTCGGATAATAAAACGATTATAACCTAGACGCGCACTCCACTACACTATACACTACATTACAGTGCACTGATCCACTTACTAATTCCAAGATGTTCTCTGCCCTGCTTAAAATGACGGATAGGATTCGATAGATCTATCCTGATCCTTATTTTCTATCTGGGAAATCTTCGGGACTATCTGGGTTCTATCAGGAAAACGAAACCAATAATTTATTTTCGCAGACACAATTATTTTTTAAATCGAGTATATCCGGGACGTATCCGGGCCACTAATTCAGATATTGATTTCCTCTAAGTCAATACTACAGTCTATCCGGGTCTATCTGGAACCAATCAGGTGCAAGAAATCAATTAGTGTCAATCTACCTGGGCTTACGCGGGTCTTATCTGGGATATAGAACCAGTAATTTATTTCTTTTAAATTCTATAATGGTACCAATCCGGGTCTATCCGGAATCTGACCTGTATTCTTTGAACCTAAATTTAACCAAGTCCTATCAGTCGGGCTTATTCGGTATCTGTCTGAGACATGGAAACAAAAATTATTATTGCTTCCTCATAGAGAAAGCTTTGTAGTGGTTGTAGTATGTTGTCCTGAAAAATTTTCCGCGCATGTGTGTATGTCCTTTTTTTTGTTCCCACCATATCTCTAGAACGTGTGTATAGAAATTAATAAAATTTGGCACACTTATTCCACCCTGTAAAACCTTGATTCTGTCAGAAGGGTTTAATAAACTATTTAATTTTACAAGTTTTATGTACTTTTAAAATTTTTTTTAAATTGGTTTTTCGACTATAACTTCTCAAATAACCAGAATTCAAGCTCATGTAAGGAAATTAAAGATTCCTTGTGTCAAGACGATTCGATTGACCTGTATTATTAATGCATTTAACTGTAAATTAAGGAAGTTATGATTATTTATAATTTTGAAACATTGATTTTGAACTATAGCTCTCAAATATTAAAAATTCAATGCAAATGTCAGGAAAAAAGATTCCTCATGTTCTTCATGTATTCAGTCAATCTCATTGAAAATTTGAAATTTAAATTATGATTATTGTGTTATTAATCGATATATATATTTAAAAAAAAAAAACATTTCAATGAAATTGTTTCCAAAATGCACCACGAGGAGGTAACCAATTATTTTTTTGTATTTCCAAAAAAATGGAAACAAGTAATATCGAAGCTTAATGCTTCCTCTATGAGGAAGCAAATCATATTTGCTTACAGGAAGTAAAGTGCTCATTGCATCAGCACTGTCACCTCCCCGCGACGTAGTATTAATTATCTTTCTTAAATATATTAATAATCTTTAAGAGACCAGCAATTGTAATCCATTCTGGTAACTAGCATTTATATTATCATTTGTTCACCACCAATTAATATTGTATCTCTATTAAGTTTTAACCAAGCAACATTGTTATTTCGTAAATGTTCATTTTAAGCAAATACGAACTAGTTCAAAAGGCACCTTTCTTTAAGAAAACTATCTATTTAATATCTGACAAATTAATGTATCCTGCATCCATTAAATCTTTTGAATTCCGGCCTCAACGCAAACTCTATTTTTTAAAAGTGACATTCTATGAAAATACTTATAATATCTCTTTTAAGAGGAAAACCAGATACTATAAAGTAGATTACTATTTAGTTTTATCATGCAAAGACCTGTCACTTTTCGCCATAAAAATATCAATGTCATCTCCCTAAATTCAAACATCTGTTTATCTAAATTCTTGGGAATGCTAATGCACTTGCATCCACAAGTGCACGGTCATAAATTAAACTGACACTTGACCTCAGCTAGAATGTTCCCTAAAAAGGGGAACCAATCAACGAAAAGGGGTGTTACTATCACGCAGAAGAATCTAGGAATCACGTGTTTTGCCAAAATGTGCACGTGCCCTTAATGCATTGCGGCCATCTGTAATTCATGCAAACGTCCTGTAAAAACGGAAGGGTTTTGCCAGAAGAGTGAGAGTTCACTCCAGAGTTTTCACCTAGTAACATCAACTCCTAAAAAGTATCTTCAGTCTTAAACTCTGTGCGGAAAGGTACCTCTTCAAATTAAATACAAATTCCATCGAGGTCTTAGTCGAATTTGAAGTCAATAACCCACACTGGAACCAACCATGGAGTCGGGTTTCAACGACACACGCCGTAGAGTCTCATTTCAACATTATCAACCCCTAACAAATTTTGGGTAAGTAAGTTTACTATTTTACACCTACGATCTAATCTGTGGGAAAAGTCAGAGACTTAGTTTCTGTTTCTTTTTTCCAGATGCGGATCGAGATATTTTCTGAAAGGGTGCTGTCAATGTAAATCAATCAATACACTGTTTGTCAACTTGTAAATCTGAGAGTATTTCAAATCTGCGATTATCCTCATCCCGATATAGAGAATCCTTTCTCCCTATCCAAAACGAGGAAGAACCACCTTTGCCTATTTCTCCTATATCTTAAAATTGTGGATATGTTGCGAATTCAAGACGAAACAGCATAAAAGTTGATACAACTTCACAGCTAGTTTTTAATTCTACAGGGATACCAATCCGGGTTTATCTGGGACCTGATCTGTACTCTGAACCAAAATTTAATCAAGTCCTACAATGCAATCTCAGGCGGGCTTATCTGGACCCTGTCTGGGACATGGAACCAGAAATTGATTTTTTTTAAGAGCACATCTGTCCGGGTCTATCCGGGATCTGAAATGTACTTTTTTAAAACCAAAAACTAAGTTCTATCAGTCGGGCTTATCGGATAAATCGATATTATGTATCGAATAGATTCCGGCTAGGACCGGACAGAACCCAAATAAATCTTTTCGCTCGTCCCATATAAATCCCAGATAGGCCCGGATAAATCTTTTCCATCAGCGTTCCATATAAAATCCGAATAGGCCCGGACAGATCTAAATTATATATCAAGTAGATCCCAGGTAGGGCCGAATAGGCGCGAATAGATAAAAATTTCGTACCAGACAGATCCCGGCTATGAACAGATAAAACCAGGATAAAAGTTACTTGGTGTCCCAGATAGATCCGGACACAACCCGGTTACGAAATCTGAAAGTTATCCGAATAAGTCCGGATAGAGTCCCGAGTGTATCCGGGGTTTATCCGGGTTCTAACCGGTATTTTAAGCAGATTCACGATCGTTGCGTAACTGAGCTTCTCTGCAGAGCTTCACATTTATGTGCTGCCGTATGGTTGCTTCTAGAACTATAACGATCTTGTAAGAGAGTTTTAGAAAGAGAGTTGTGCAAAGATTCTCTTTTCAGAGCATTGATCGAAAATTTTCAAATGATCATTATAGATAGCTATTATAACTTTCTCAATGTTGACTTTTAATTTAATATGGTACTAAAAAAACATTTTTCATATATTCTTTTAATTACGAAAATTTATAATATTATTTTAATTCTTAAAATGAGTTGAAAATTTAAAGAAAATAATTAATATATTTTAAATTGTAAAAATTTTGATGTAATGTAGTATTATTTTGATAATTTAAGGGGTTACACTACCCAGGAAATTTTTTTTTCTTTCAAAATTTTTTTATTCGTTTAAATAATGTATAAACTGTTCAAAAATAACATTCAGCAAAAATTTTAGTGGAAAAGCTCTTATTAATACTTTTTATAGATTTTTTTCGGAAGCGCCTCTGAGCGCTCTAAAACGTTTGGATAAGGATCTTAAGGATCTTACGACCCTCAGGAAGGAGACTGACGAGCTGAATTTAAATGTAGAAGGTCAACTTTATGTAGCTGGGATAGCAGAGAAAAGGTAAAAAAATCAGCAAGCTCATATTTTGAAAATTTCATATCACAAATACGTTTTCAAACTTTAAACGCGTTTTTATCGAAACTATATTTTTCAAATCGGTATGCAGCATATCACACACAATTTTTATTCGGTTGACTTGAAATTTTAATCGTAACTTCTAAGATAGATTTCATGTCGAAGTAAACACGATTTTTATGATTGATAAATTATTAAGTTTATAGTTAACAATTAAAAGTGGATTTGTTGCTAAAAAATAAAAAAAAATTTAACTCATACAAATTTGTGAATTTAAAAAAAAATTTTAATCCTGGGTACTTCGACAGAAAAACGATTGTAAATGAATGAATTTGTAATCAATTTTGTAAGTAACTTTTCACAATCGCTGAAAAAAATTCCAACACGGAATTGAAAATCACTAGATTTGTGACAAATTTACTAAATTTATCACCCTTATTATAGACTTTTAACGTTATTACGGCAGAAAATAATGTTTAACTTACGGCGCAGCAGGTGCGAACCATCTTAAACCCTTAGGACCATTTTCAAGAGCATACTTCATAGTCAATGGATAATTTATGATAGGCACCTTTAATCGCTTACAAATTTCGTATTGACATTTAACCAAAACGTGTAAACAATATGTACACAATACACCAATTAGGATAGTAGATATGATTCCAATGAGAATTCCACTATTCGAAAATGCATTTGGCATTGCCAGGATCCCAGTTCCTAAGCTGCCTTTTAATAAATGAATAAAGGTCTCCATATTCCTGAAAAAATAGAAGCTATTAAAATATTTGATATTCCGATTAAGTAGAACATAAATAATAATGGCTATGATCAGCAAACTTTAGTCCTGTATTTAAAAATTGATATGTACATCAAAACATTAATATAATTTTTAGCACACATCAATCGCAAAGTCGACTTTCGATGCCTGTGAAGCGGATAGAAAATTGGGTTTTTTAGTTTAGGAAAAAATGTAATAATAGATAAATGTACGTTGATGTTTTCAAAACAAAGAGCAAAATAGAGGGAAAACAGCTCATAATAGAGAAGAAAAAACTCGTCACTAGGAAAAACGGACTCAACGAGAAAATATAACTCATTGTCAGAAGAAGGAAAAAAAACTTCAAACCTATTGTCCTAGCGGAGAAAATTGGTACTTCGTCACGGCGATTTAATATGCCAAGTTTTCATGACATTGTAACCTAAAATATTTATTCGAGTAAGAGATTTTTAAGATTAGTTCCGACGAAGATGAATAGCTTCAATGGACACCTCCAGAAATTCGTGAAACAGCGGTGTCTTCGGACCTATTGATGCATAGATCTAAAAACGCCTACGAAACTACTTATGAAGCGTTTGCGGAATGGTAAAAGACTAAAGGAGCCAACACTTAAACTGAGTCAGTGTAACATGCATATTTTAATGAAAAAGCGAAAAAACATAAACATACAACTCTTTGGTCACTATTCAAAGTGTGGCGGTACATTTTTGACGTCCCTCTATCTGGGAGTCATGTAACGGTATGATTTTGTATTTCTGCCCTACCGGACGCTTCAGTCGAGCCAGAATCAGTTTTAAAGGCAAGAAATAAATTAATTATCAGTCTATGTAAACTGTAACATTATTATTTTTAGGTAGTTGAGGGAGAATAATAATGTACCTTCCGCACTAAATTTCAGGATTTATATGATAAGATATTTTGCCTGGACGTCAGATCTTTCTTGGTTCAGTGTAACGAAATAGAAAATTATTTAAAGATAAGAAACAGTTAGGGCTTTCTTGGCCAACCGATTAAAGAATTTAATGGGGACTTTCTTGGCCAGATGTTATTCCTGAAATCAAGTGAACCGGAATTTTACCTTCGGCTAGCAAGGCTTAACGCAGTTTGGTAGAGGGGGTGGTTCTTTTAAATTCACTATAGGTTTCTTCATTTTAATAAATAATCACTCAGATAAATTTATTTTAAAACAATTTACAATGGGTTTATTCAGATGATCGGAATTAACAAAAATCAAAGTTAGAGTTTCAATAACTAACAAATCAATTTCTTAGAAAATTCAATAAACATAATTAAGTCGTTATTTTCTAAATTTACAAGAAAATAATCTAAATTAACAATGAAAATCAATTATTATATCTAATATTTAAAACTAATGCTCAATCCGAGACATTCCACGACTCAAAAGAAAAGATTTCAGCGAATCACAAAATTGGGAAAAAGCAACAAAAGGTAGGACTGATATTTCAGATACTTCGAAAAAAATATCATCAATAAAGGGCAAAAAATCAGTAAATTCAGAGATACAAACAACTTCATCAAAAAGACAATAATTCATACAAAATTACATTGTGAGAAAAACAAACGAATCAAAATCAATGAACATGATGAAAAACTCTGTGTTCACGTGCTCGATAAAAGGAAATATTCACTATATCAGCAGAATCTATTCACAAAGCACTAAGATAATTAGCCACGTGAACAGAGGTTTTACCGCAAAGAAACAGAAAAACTTTACCAGCTGAATCGTTATACAATAGCAGTCAAATATCTCTCAGAGTAGCGCGTCTTCGCGAACATATATGGTTATATGGCACTTGGCAGCTTCGAGAATCACTTTCGGAAAGAGAGTGAGTGAAGCTCCGCACTTCTATAAGTATATTTTGACAGGCGGTCATTTTGATTAAAGTAAACGCTGATTGGTCCGAAAGTTACGCAAGAGAATATGGAAAGTTACCATGTGGCGCGTAATATGGAAGATTACAAGTATGATTTCTCGTCTATTTGTCAAATATTAATACAAAAGTATATAAATCGATGACTGAAACAAAGTCTTTCCTCTCCGATAGTACTGTGAATTAATGAATTTCAGCTCACCAGGCAATAATATGGTTCTTGCATGAAAGACACAATTCAGAAGATAAAGTACTTCGGGCCTGGGCTACAGAGGTCTCACTAGCATGTGAATCCTTCTCAAGCCATGATGATGCAACGCAGAGAACGCAGAAAATATCAACAAGACGAGGGTGTTGGCAATAATCAATGAAGATGGAGTTTGGCGCCAATATTTAAAATCCTTCCATCTCATTGAGCCAAGATAATCCAACGCAGAAAGGCAAGATGTATCATCTAAACAAGGGAGAGTTGGCGGCAATATTTAAAATCCTTGAGTCAAAAGGAATCAAGCAATCTCCTTGGACGTCTCCTTGGATATCGATGATCCTTTATATTCCAGATAGTGTTGATCTCCGAGAAAATTGTACAACAAAAAGAAAAGAAACAAATCATCCTTAAAGTATAAAATAAAATTAAGATAAGAAAGAACGAGTCATGGAGCGTCTTTGTGATTCTAGAAGGGCCAATTATTAGAAAAATTGCAACATCACAAAACAAAAATAATAAGGATGCTATATTTTCCTATAAATTACATATCTAAGTTAAAAACTATATGAATGTATGAAAATAACCAAATTTAAATGAATCTGAATGTAAATACAATAGTGTAAATGTTCTGTATGGTGTAAACGTGAGAGAGAGCGAGCGAGTGTTTAGATAGGTACGGTTTAGATAGGAATACCCCAGGATGGGTTGACTATAAAATCAATACATCCTTTGCCACTAAGGTTGGTTATGGGGGTGCCCGCTCGTCAAACGTATAGTAGGTCTCTCAGGATGGGAAAGATCGGATGTTTTTCGTTCCCCAGGTTCTGGAAGTCATCCCCAGGTCGACCCAGGATAGGTCGGTGAGAGCCGACGTATCCTTTATCTGAGTGCACGGCTGTAGGAGTACCTGTCAGTCGTACACCTAGTGCATCTTCCCTGAAGAAGACGTCCAGGTTACGTCCTGATCACTCTGCTATGGTGGTGATCCGCTAGCAGAAAGACCAGATTTGTTCACTGATTCACTGAGTGCAGACTAGCTGCTCCTCAGCGAACTGCTCGAAAACGCCCCGCCCGCTCGGTGACGTAAATTGATAGCAATAGCAATTGAAAAATAGAAATATGTGACGGGCGACAATACTGCCCGTTACAAAAGCTAAATATAAAATTAATTAGATAGAAACAGCTGATATAAATTGTTACAACACATTGTCTGTATTTATAAGAAAGTAATCTCGCGGATACAAATGTGAGTACAAAATTATTTTTAAAAATATTTACAAAATGGTTCCTTCTTCAAATCTAAAATATTGGTTTGTTTTTTGTTTTTTTTTTTTTGTGAAAGAGGTATCGTCCCCCTAACCACCAATTATACTTCTCCTCTGCTCGAGCTGTTGGGAAAAAGTATCCCGTATACAATATATTTTCATTTCTGACACAATTTGCATCTGACTTTTAGAAATGCATTTCTAAAATTCTTGCACATAATAATTTACATAAGATTTGAAAATAAGGATACATCTTCAAGGGTTCATAAACTTACGTTGTAGGGGCTTTCCGATTCCGATGTTTATGAGGGTCATAATCGTCTCTTTCCCTGGGTGCAATGACAAGTTCTGATATTAACGATCTGCTTTCCATCAGTTGATTTTCAGAACTGAAAATAGAGTTTAATTTTCTTTACATACTTACAAGAAAGTGATATAATATGTAAGAATACTGGTATGCATGCGCCTTGGCAACCAACCTTACACACACAAGCCTACCGGACCAAGATAAGAAAAATAAAATCTAGGCTAGATTACCTATCCTTAACCATAGGATTTTATAGTAAAATAGCCACGGTCAGTCCTTGTCCTTTTAATGCCAAGCGCTCACGGGGTAGCAATGGCAAGTCTGGTACACCTGGAGATCGTCAGGTGCGAAAACCACATTCGCCCGCAAATAACCCAGCTCATAAAGAAGTTAAATGCGGGCCGTCTGATCTCATTCTGGCATCGTGTAACGGATTATAGGACTGAATAGTTCTGATTGTTCAAATGAACGATGAAAAAAAATTTTTTCCTTTCTTTCAGTGAGAATAGTTTGTGGTGACTAAAAAACACATACTATACGCGGGTGGAAAATCACCCCCTCCTGATAAAAGACTCTTCGAACACCACAAAAGTGACTTAAAACCCAAAAACTCAATTTTAAATAGCGGATCTCGAAACGTGGAAAATTCTCTTTAATAATTCACAAAATAATAGAGGGGGATTTCTATCCATTAGTCCTGTAGCCGTGTAATAAGCAGATCTCATTCTTGATTTGCATCGCATCGAGGTTGGATCAACGATAACAATGATAAATTATATTTTTTCTTTTCATTTATTTAAAATTTACGTAATAAAACCATACTTTGAAAACAAAAAATAAAATTAATAAATAATTACACAGGCACACAAAAAAAATGGTAATGTCCAAAAACCGGACGTATATATTCGTATGTATTTTGAGGCGCTGAATCCGAATCGGGAATCCGTTTTGCTCCATCACGTCAAATTTAAGGACATTTGAAAGTCAAATCGGCAAAAAAATCGACTGAGAGAAGGTGACTATTATTTCTATGGTTTTAACGACCGCTGAATCCGAATCTGGAATCCGTTTGATTCCTTCATGTCTGCATTAAGGTCAATTCAAGAACAAATTTTAAAAATGTTAAAAAAGTGAATTTTTGACTTGAAATTCTTAAAGAGTGGGAAATTTTACGTCCAGATATGGTATTCATTTTTATTTTTGTGATGATCCTAAAGGTCATATCTAGGTCAATTTAAGTTAGTAACTTGATAGTTCGAATGAAGATTGCAAAAATACGAAAATGTGTCTTCGTGAAACTTAAATACAGTTTTCATACGTTTTGAAAGTCGCTGAGTCCAAATTCGAGGTCCATTAGACCGCAGCACGTCAGGGTCATGGACATTTGAAGGTCTAGTTGAGGTCAATCAAGTCGTTTGAGAGGCGATAGCTAGTATTTCTATGATTTTGAGGGTCGCTATATTTGGATACGGTCTCAGAATTGCCCGAGCAACATTGGTTTCCTGTTGGATCATCTTATCTCATTTATCGTATCTCATCACAATCCTCTTGATGTTCAAAACAGAATTGTAAAATCCTGTCAATTCTGGAATTGAAGGATTGATATTGATCTTTCAAGTTCTAGGCACATCCCTGACAAGGACTGACCGTGGCTATTTTACTATAAAATCCTATGGTGAAGGATAGGTAATCTAGCCTAGATTTTATTTTTCTTATCTTACCTCTACTTGTCTGTGAACAGACTTATTTGGCTTTTAATGCCAATTGTTTATTTGTTTATATAGAGCATCGAAGGATCTAATTTTCATCCTAGTCTCCACTTGATCCTCAAACTACCGTCGGCCCTGAAAGACAAGAATGGTTTTCGTATCTCACTTTATCCTATGCAAAGGAGAAACGAGTCTATCTTCGTTTAAGACGACTGATAAGGGACAATGAAGAAGAAGAAGAAAGGATATAAGACGGAACAATGACCAGCGACCCTTATCGGCTATCCTTCTCTCGATCGTAGCGATTACGTGAGGCGGTAGTTATATTTTTTACTTATATAGAATTAGAGGTTGATTCTGGTTTAAGAAGTTATATATTTAGATTTTTCACTTTTTTATTCAACCTAATATGACCCAAGATGTTCAATAATCCAGGATACTGAATCTACAATTATTGTTATTATTATTATTATCATTATACTTACAATTATAACCATTAGCATTACTGTAATTAATAAAATTGTTCTTATTACTCTCTTATTATTATTGTTATTATTGTCATTGCTATTATAATTATCATTATAATTTCTTGTTATATCAAAAATGATGGGAATATCTGAAATGATCTTAGTTATTATCCTTTTGATTGTTATAACGCTTATAATGGTCAGCGGTTCCGTTTCATCTTTAACAGATATCTATTCTAAGATCACTGGTCGTGTAGCATTGATACCAATTCCTCCTGTTCCTTACTGCGAAGAGATTACAGAATCAGATCAGGAAAAACCTGGAGAAGTTGGAATTGCGAACATTTGAAGATACAAACAACACAATGAGTATAACTCACCTGATTATGTCATAACAATGAAAAAAGTCACAACTTCATTTACAATATATTTCTTTGGAGGAGTACATAGATCTATTCCATCTGTTCAAGATATGAGTATAGACAATGAGATATTATTAAAAGATACAACTCTTCAAAATTATATTAAAGAGATCTTGTAATGTATCCTGTCATTTCTGAAGTATATTCCTTGTCATTTATAAGTTCATAATTATAGATTGTAGGACTAGGTGTTGACAATTCTTCAAAAGTAGTGATTGGAAAAGTTGAAGAATTCTTTAAGATGGAGTAGAAGTCTGTGTCACTGTTGCATGGGTGTTATGAACTTTAGAAATTGTTTCTTCAATAAATCTTTTGAATCTTGTTTTGGGTGAAGGTTGAGGTCTCTTTATCAAATCAAATGAGATTAAATATCCTTCCTCTGATGCAAATAATTTGAAGGATCCACATTCCTTCCATACTTTGAGAGATAAATAAAATGTTTTCTTTTGTGAAGGTATAGTGATCGTAGATAGAGGATTTTTTTCAAATAATATTCCGGGAGCCGATCCATAAATTTCCACATCACACCCTTCATAGTGTGTTTTTGGATTTAACACTAATAATTTCCCATTGAACAAACTATGTCTTTCCTTGAGATTCAGATCGCTAGAGGGATAAATAATAGTTCCCATCGGACTGTATTCTACTTGGATTCTCTCTATAAAATATCTTGTTTCTGTGTTATCATATGTTCCAGTCCAATGATAGGGATACTTTAACATCCCAAGACATGACAAGGAATATACTTCAGAAATGACAGGATA
>UCOH01012389.1:22862-39071 GCA_900474275.1 Synergus japonicus | reverse complement strand
AATTTCTAGAGAAATATTGGATTTTGCAAAAAAAGTATTGCAAAGGTATTGCATGCAATTCTTGTTTTACAGAAGTTTTACTCAACACTTACTATTAAATTTTTCCTAAAATCACTGGGAGGAAGAAGGTTGGGAAGATATTTAAGAAAAACATAATCATATTTTTTTTATAAATAATATGCAAATATATTTGAATTTTTTACATACAATTGGAATGTTATTAAGTATTTCACATATTATTATGTCTATCAAACGAGCCAATAGCTTTCATATTTTCGTTATGGTCAACTCTAGCGAAAGTTTCGGATTCGATGGAAGTTTTCAAACCGACTGAATCCGCCAATTCGAATTAAGGGCATGTGGTAATTACTATAAGAGCAAATTTAGTTCTCGCAACTTTACATTGACAATATTTATTATTCAGAAAGTAAAGTTGCCGAAACTAAAATGCTCTTATGGTAAAGTATCACATGCCCTTAATCAGAATTAATTCGGATTGGTTCGGATACAAATGAATATTAATCCGAAGCTTTTTCTAGGTAATCAATCCAGGCAATCATTCCACTATTCCTTGACAATTTATACAATTCCAAAATCACACGAGTTTCGTCTAATGTTTGCAAACATATATTTTTTCAGAAAAAACCAAGCCAGAATGGAAAAAAAATTAATAATAGCACGAAAACAAAATGAATCCGAAATATTCACAACATCTGGCTTAATCTTTTATAGAAAAGCAAACAATGCATTCATTCAACTTTACTCTGTCGAAATCATATTATAATTTACAACAAAAGTACATAAAGCTCTGCTTAACAACGAAACGACTAAGTTCACACAATTTGAATTTATGTTATTAACATTTTCTTGTCTTTAATCTCTCTTTACAGTTAAATATTTTACTTTGAAAAACAACATTATAAGAATAATTTTGGCAGTAGCTTTTTCTTATTTAATGATATATTTTACAAAAATATGATCCTTGAATAAGTCAAGTTTCTAATGTAATTATTAGTCAGTCGATGAAGTTTTGTTCTATTGAACAAGCTAATCTAGGCGAGACTAGATTAGTTACCCTAAAATATTTACAGTTTTGCAATCTTTATCACAACAAAAAATAATCTAGACTAGAATATTATAATATTATAAAAATATATTATAATCTAGATTGTTAATACTGACAATGATAAAGTTACTATTGATCCTAAGATTCAAAAATTTTATACTTAAGTACTTTTGCAAAAATACACTATAGTTTTAGACTCGTTTTCTCACATACAGTATAACAATCTTGAAGTTGTCAAAGAACGTTTGACTATCTTATGAAAAGATAACAATTATCAAAATTCATTCCAAAAAGAAAGGGTTTACAAACTTAGTATTGTACAAAGAATGGAAAAATTTGAACGTGACATGACAAATTTCCCAAAATTCCTGCTCGTCTTTTGTATTTTTTGATAATTTACAGTAATAAGAGCAATTTTTTTCTGTCAATGACCAAAACAATTTCTGTAAGATAAAGTAAATTATTGTAACCTGTGGTAACTTTTACGTTAATTTATAGTAAACTTTTTTTTTTAATTTGCGGTAATCTATATACCAGAAATTTTCTAAAATTTATGCCAAATTAAGTGACTGTTAATTTTGGGAAATTTTTTAATCAGTAACATACGTTCTTTAAGGCTTCTTATTTTTTATATTGCGTCTATTATAAAAGTTCGATTGTACACAGTGCCTAGTCTCGCATATTTGACAAAAATGTCAATTACTCTGAAGTACTAAATTTTCATGAAAAAATCGTTTAATATCAAAAACCTTATAAAAGACTTTTTTTTTACTTTTTTGCCCGGAATCTGGGCATTTGAATGGGCGCATTCTATATGCAATCTAGAATGACTATAGAATACCAAGAATCTTTTTAAACAATCTTTAACTTTTATTATTTTTCGCCAAGGACAATCCACTGTATTTTTTTAATTTTTATTCCTCGTGATAGCAAAAGTACGGTAAAAAACTATTTTTATTCTTTTATTGCACCTAGAATCTTTAAGGCCATGTAAGACTTACCCGATCCCTACCTTATCGACATTTTTTTTGTCTGCAACGCTACGTCTACATTTATTGAGATATCAAATTGACAATTTCTAAAATTAATGAAAATATGCTAAAGTATGTTTATCTAGTCTTAAATTTTTTTTTACAAATGTCAATATTTAAGACCAGATAAACGTACCTCACTGCTTTAGCTTCAATTTCAGAAATTTTCAATTTGATATCTCAATAAATGTAGACGTAGCGTTGCAGGCAAAAAAATGTCGGTAAGGTAGGGATCGGGTAAGTTTTACATGGCCTTAAACGCGGAGTATTCAGGACGTTTATCAGGCACGTTCTTTTGTATAATCTTAACTTGTATTATTCTAAGCCCAATCTGATCATCAGCTATTTTTTATTCTTTCATCATCTTTTTTTTTTCAGCCGAGATCAACTATGAGTATTTGCAAAGAATAAAATAATCCACTAAATATAATTTTCCGAAAGGAAATTCCAACCGGAGATGAACAAAAACTTTTGAGCCTCTAGCTCAATTTCTAAGATCGATCTTCACTATATACAAATTCTTCATATTCATAAATCTGTCTTATGAATTTACTATTTCGTAAATCACGTAGATTTTAAAGAAATAAAGTCCAATTGCAGAAAAATCATTTCTATGGACAATTTTTCATAATATTTCCGTCGTCATTTCAGATCAGTCATCATCAGGATTTACAGTCGTCTTAGTGTTTCGATTTCGCAATATGCACGAAGAAAGTTACCTTGTCCCAGCACTGCTGGCCGCACATATTGCAAGTAAATGGATCTTGGTATCCATGGTAACCCATGTGCACTGAGTGCATAATATCGTCGCCAAAACTCACATCGCAGTATTGGCAGTAATTCTTCCGTCTCAATGTACTGCTTTCATCAGAAGCAGGAGAAGAAGTGGAAGTAGAGTCTTTTCTTTCATCACAGTTCGCAGGGGGTGTGGCGGAAGTGGTAGGAGCTGGCGAGGGCAGTCTCTCTTCCGAAATCTGGAAAAAGAATCAAGTAACAAATGAAAAATGAGATTTTTAAAGAGTTTAATCTAAGATTCATCTTTTAACGCGGAACTAATGTTAGAGAAGTCTAAAAATCTCACATTTTCATCTCTGGATTCTTTTTCCGGCTCTCGTCGCTCTATTTTGAACGCCTTTCCTTTGCGTCTTCTGGTGCCAGTTGCCTTGGCGGAACTGGGAGTGGCCTGTGGTTCTTCTGAACTTCGAGTTCGACTTGGTTTGCTGAGATCTAGAGGTGACAGATCTTCCGGAAGGTCTTCACTGACCTCGGCGGTCTCACTACCAGTTGCCACACTTGGAACAGTTACGTCTTCACATTGGCTTCTTAAGTATTCAATGTAAGCCTGCACCCTTGCGTACATTTCCGCTGCGTTTTCGGTGTAGCAGGAGAGGTTGGCTAAGAAATGGTTACCGTTGAACATTGCTGGGTTAAGAGCTTCTCCGTTCACTTGGGCTACCCCATTTACTTGGTGAGCTCCACTCATTATAGCCATTGCGTTGATTGCAGTTAATTTGTGAAACTCGTCCATTGCAGCTTGTGACCCGCTTATGGCCACGTTCAACATTGGTGTCATAGGTACAATAGACACCATTTGCTGCATCTGCGGCTGCTGAATTTGCCGCAACTGAGACTGTTGGCTGTAATGCATCTGCGAAGCAACAGACTCGGATACAAAATATCCAGGTTGCATTGGAGCCAACCGACTGGGTTCAGCAACTACTTGTGAATTGAGGAGGGCGTTTCTGAACCCTGGCGTCACATTGTTGTCCACTTGGGCTTTGGCTTTGGTCTGTTTCTTCTTGGGTTGTGTCTTTGGACCTCTCTTCTTGCCATAGACATCAATTATGGGATTCGGATTTATAGTACCGTCGGGATACAAAACCGGCCCAGGAACGTGATTCTTTTGCCTCAAGTGCTTTTTAAGAGAGTGGCAATACTTGGTGACGTAATCGCACTCGCTGCAACTGTATTGATGGATGTCCGAATGAGATTTTAGATGACTGTTAAGCATCGACTGATTAACGCACTCGTATTTGCAATGATCGCACTTGAAAGATTTTACTTCGTAATGATTGCAAATATGGTACACTATATGGTGCTTCAATTCTGTAACAAACGGACAATATGGACACATCAATATTTTGTCCTTAGCGATGTGACCCCTGGTGTGGTTCCAGTGGTCCACTTTAGTGGTGGCTTCAAAACCGCAACGTCTGCATGTCCAGGTTTTCACATGGCCCTGTAAAATAAGTTTCGAATTAATAAGATGATTTGCAAATTTATAAATATGTAAAAAGAAGCGTTAAAAGAAGTTTTGATAACTTCTGATAACTTCTTCTTACTTTTGAACATTTTTAGGGAGATGGAATGAGACTTACCTGTGAGTTTAAGTGCGGCGTGCTCAAAGCCTCCAAATCAACTCCTTTAAGAGGTTGTGCTCCTGGAGAGGTTGCTTGTATCGATGCAATAATAGTCTCAACTACATTATGTATTGACGAATGGGCTTCCAATGAAGGACTTTCGATATTTCGAGGATTATGGTCGGACACGTGTTTATCGAACTCCTCTCTAAAAAGATAAACAATTATTATTAGTTATTACATTCTTTTTTTACATTTATTACATACAGTTATTACATTTTGATAAATAAATCAGAAATATTCATGACCTTACTTTTTAAAATTTCGAGATTTGAAAATTGACTATTTAAGGCCATGAACCCTACCTTACCGACATTTTTTTCTCTGTAATGCTACGTCTACATTTATTGAGATACCACATTGAAAATTTCAATATTTGAAGCCTTAACGTTTGTCTGGTCCTAAATATTGACATTTTTAAAAAATAAATTTTTTCAACAAATTTTTTTTTATTTTTACGAAAATTTAAGATCAGACAAACATACATTAGCATAATTTCTTTAATTTTATAAATTTTCAATTTGATATCTCAATAAATGTAGACGTAGCGTTGCAGACAAAAAAATGTCGGTAGGGTAGGGATCGGGGAAGTTTCTCATGGCCTTAATGATGGGAAAACTTGCTCGAAAAGTGGAACGCGGGATCTGTCCTCTTTTCGTCCCAGTTTTTCCTAAAGTGAATCAGTTATCAGTTTCATAATATTTGTAGCTGTGCTACAAAAAGTGGATTCTAGGATTTCCGATTCATATTAAAGATTAAAGTATAATTCAGATAACAGTAAAACGAATTTCTCGTAAGTCTTTGCGAAATGAGCATAACAAATTTATTAATTCACATTCTATAAAAAATGTACAACTTTAGGGCCATGTAAGACTTATCCGATCCCTACCTAACTGACATTTTTTCTCTGCAATGCTACGTATACATTTATTGAGATACCACATTGAAAATTTCTGTATTTGAAGCTAAAGCCTTAAGGTACGTTTGTCTGGTCCTAAATATTGACATTTTAAATAAAAAATTTTTTCAACAAATTTATTTTTATTTTTACAAAAATTTAAGACCAGACAAACATACATTAGGATATTTTCTTTATTTTTATAAATTTTCAATTCGATATCTTTGTAAATGTAGACGTAGCGTTACAGAAAAAAAATGTCGGTAAGGTAGGGATCGAGTAAGTCTTACATGGCCTTAAGTGGAAATAGATAAAACTGAAGGAGTAAATACCTGTAATCAAACTGCATTTGTGAATCTGGGCTCACAGTTCCGGATACAAGACTATTCACAATTGAAAGGGATCTTCCGCTTCCTGGGGAGGTGGAATTGCTGGTGTAATGATCAGGTGAGACACCAGAGTCGTTGTTCTTATCATCAACCTCCTGTTTCTGAAATAAAAATACAAATTTAAATAAGTTTTTGATTTATTAAAAAAATTTAATTCATTAAAAAATTTAATTCATTAAAAAATTTAATTTATTAAAAAATTTAATTTATTAAAAAATCTAATTTATTAGAAAAAATGAATTTATTTCTTAAAAAATGCAAAAAAAAATAGAATATAAAAGGTAGTGGGCAAAGGGCAGTTGAAAGTAGACATTTTGCTACTTTAGAAGGGGAGAAAATAAAAGAGGGATGAAAAGATATGCCGAGTGAGATGGACTTTATTTTGATGTAGCGAAGGGTCCATTGGTGAGGCGATTACTCACCAGCATTCTTTCCATTTATACATTTAACACTAGGGAGCCTCGTTACGCGGGGTTCTTTCGTTGAAACTCATAAAATCCGCAAAACGGACATTTTCGAGACTAGAGATAATGAAATTGTATCTAGAAAATTATCCATACCAACTGTTATGTTTTATTTGGCTGATTTATCTTGGAATGTTTTTAAAAGATGAAAGATAAGGCGAAAGAGGGTTTATTTTTTAGAGATTTGTTATATAAACTTTGTAAAATAGGGAAATTTATCAGCGATGAAATATGAAAATTGATATTTGAGGGTGTTGGGCTCTAATGAGAAACTTAAATTTTTCTACTTTGCTCAAGAATTATGTATTGAAATTAGATTTATTTCTGCTTTGTAGGTGAAGTTATATATATATATATATATTTTTTTTTTTTTAAATGGAAGAAAATAGAAACATGAAAACAGTTTACGAAAAAGAAAGCAGTCAGAAAAATAGGAAAAAAATACCAATTAATAGCTGAAAAAAAGGAGTGTAGGAATAGAAAAATTGGATTGTAATTTTTTTTCCCATTTTCTCATTTTTATTAAACACCTACAACAAAAAAATAAGGGAGGTGTAGAAAAATTAGAAAAAAAGAAGAAAACAGAAGGGATCGGAAAAACAAAAAAGAAATACTGGAGAAAACGCAAAAATGTGAAAGAAAATTGAAGAAATGGACAAAAATACAAAAAAAAATAGGAAGGGATAGAAAAAATGGAAAAAAATAGTTTCTGTACGCTTGTGCATCTCTGCATCCGACATTTTGCTACTTTGAAAGGCAGAAGAGGGTGAAGTGAATAGGGTGAAGGTGGAAAAGAGAAAGGGATTTGATAGTGCAGAGGGGTTCGATGGGGCGGCGATTACTCACCACTACTCTATCCATGATACCCCAACCGGGCGTGGTTGGGGCCTGGAAGGTATTCTCCCATTGCTCTTGAAAGTCACTTTGTTGTTGCTGCAAACTTCGTTGCGGCTCCAAATTTGTTTGTAACTGCAAATTCTGTTGCTGCTGCAAATTTCGTTGCGACTGCAAATTATTTTGCTGCTGTTGTTGTGCCATGATCATTTGGAGATGCTGGTGCTGCCGTTGTAGCTGCAACCAAGTCCTTGGCTCACTGAAAATGGAAAAAAAAAACATAAAATATATAATTAATATAATTTTAATTAAATATCCCGTCTAAATGAAGCCATTACTAATCTTCTCCCTTTTAAAATAATTGCAATTTCGATTTTTAGTTTCGACCTCTGAGCCCTCCTTTCCAAATTAGAAATGCTTCAAACTTTAAAAAATGTATACCCCTCGCTTGTTTTCGGAGCCAAGTAAAATTTTAAGGATCCTATGTAAAACGTACTAACGCTGTGTAAATAAAATTTCAGGAGCAGAAAAATCTGGCGACGGTCAAAAGGGTGTTTGTTGGCGGTCATGGTCTGTTTTGAAAAAACGGGTTTGCAGAGACAACTGCCTTGCAGATTTGAGGCCAGAAGTCAGCTTTCAAAGGGGCCAAGCTGGCCGCCAGATTTTATTTCAGAGAAAATACGTGCCCATGCCGAAAAGGTAGAGTTGATTTATTCAAGTGGAGCATTTTTTAGCCTGGTGACGGGAGGTCAGATTTTGGCTATTCAAAGTAGCTTGCAAATCTCATTGTAAAATGCAGTATTTGGGAATTTTCTAGTTTCAGTGAACTTTTAACAGTTTTTTTACTCATAAGCAAGCAAAATAAATAACTGAAATTTTCACTGAAGTACAATATTCTTCAAATAACTGGAATCAAATATTTCAATTTATAAAGCTTGAAAAGAGATGTGAGAGGTCAAAGGAAAACGTGTTTTCCCCTTACTTGAAAATTTTACTGTCATCAAAATAATCAATTTTCGTGGAAATAACATTTATTTTGTTTATTTTATACAGTACTGAAATACTCAGACCATTTATTTCGAATCTTCGAATAATTTCAGTAATTTAATTTGGAATTTTCTTTTTAAGTAAAAAAGAAAATTTATTGTAGATCCTGGATTCTAGATCTATTTCTATTGCCTTTATTCCCATTCGAAAGACTATTTCTTTCACTTTATGTCCCTTTTCCTTTGTATAATAAAAGAAGGCAATGAGTCGCGATAATGAGAATCATCCCTGACCCTGTTTTTCTGTCTTTGTCGATTAACCAATCGATCGCATTTCTCCTTTCGACCCCAACATTCAGAGCTAAAAGATTTTCTTTGTTTCGACTGAAAGAAACGTGACCCTCACATTTAGTACAACTTTTTACAAAAATATTCATATTAGATGGAAATTTAAATTTTGCAAATAGAAACAGTATCAACTTCAAAAATATCTTGAAACTCAAGTTAAGGACAAATTTTAATTTATTCAGTATACAATAAACAAATTTTAATGAACAGAATATTTTCTATTATTTTCTATGTTTAGCTATATTTTGTTATTTTACAAAATTTCAGCCAGGTACCTTTTTCAGTTTAAAAATAACAAGCCAAAGAAAATAGATATTGTGAGGTCGGTAAAAAGTGAGGTCAGTTTAACTCTGAAAATTAATAAAAAACGGGCGCTCCTGGGTTTTTTTTAAAATAAATTTTCTAAATTTTCAACTCAATATCATTGTGGCAAATAAAATAAAATTTGTAAGTGAATTCCAAACGAAGAAAATATCGTTATCAATCTTGGAAATAAATAAAATAATATTTGAATGAGTAAACAAACATAAATAAGAAGCAGTAACTGATTCTGTTTCTTCTCAATAAATTCTGAACTGAAATAAAAAAAAATTATTGTTAATGGAAAAATTTTTGTTTAAAAATATTTGTAAAATTTGCGTTTAAAATTGTTTTAAAAACTCGCGAAGCTAAAATGCTATTTTCTCGTTAATAAGTATTTTCTGTAATTATTATTTATATTTGGAAACTTGGAATTTTGAGAATTATTTTTTCGATATTTTCCCATTTCAAATTTAGGTTTTTGGTAAAAATATGTTATCCTATTTATAAATATATCAATTCCCTAATTAACTAAAAACATTATTTTCAACTTTTCAAACATTATTTTTCCGAATTGAAATTCAGATAAAGAAATAAAGTAACGATTCTTCAAAAGTTTTATTTTGTCGCTTGCTATTCGTCCTGCCAAACAAAACAAAAACAAAGCACAAAAGACCGTTTATTGAACTAATTTAAAATCGAATTTAAATTCATTCTAAGAATACTTTCTTTTAAATTAACAGATTTACCGGTTTTTAGAAAAATGCCAAATAAAACTTTTTTCCAAAAAAAAGTAGTTTTTTCCCTAAAATAAAAAGATTCTTGAAAAGTTAAAATTTCTGTATCATTTTCAGTAATTATTATTCTCCGATTTAACTAACGGAAAATAAAAGCCGACAAAAATAACAATAAATATACACATGTGGGTTTCTCACGCTCTAATCATCGAAAATTCTCAGAAGGTGAAAGAAAAAGCACAAAAATCAAAACAAAGAATACCTTGAGGATTCAGAAAATCGTCATTCAGAAAATTCGACTTTATATCAAAAATATATCTCTTTCTATTGGAAATAATAAAAATAACATTTCATCTTGTAATTGAAAACACAGAAAATAATTTTAAAAATCAGCAAAATTTATAATTTAAAACACAAACATAATAAAAAGTCAGTAAAATAAAATATTAATAAATTAAAAAAATATAAACTCCACAGACTTCTACAAAAATCACATTTATATCATAATTTACCATTTACAGAAGCAAGTCATTTATTTTCAACGTTTCAAATACAAAAATATCATCAAAATCTGAAAATTTTCATTTTTCTCAATATAAAAAATTAAACTAAAAAATCTCACAAACCTTTCATCTGTTTTAGGCAAAATATCCATGTTGATGTTGCTGTGTCGATTGTTGCAAAATAACTACTGGCTAAGGCAACTCGCAAGAGATTCAAATTGGAAATTAAGCGAAAGCACTACATATTACTCATGATGACACAAATAAGAACAAAATTTTTTTTCAAATCACTGAAGGACGTAAACGAATAAAATACTACTAAAGAATCGACTACTGATAACTGTCGGAAGTAGAATACTTGGTGAGTAGATTTGAGAGGATGAGGCTGCTGGGTTTGAACCCTACTCCAACCCCCATCCCTACCACTTTTCCGAGCTGGATAGTGACTCCCACTACCACCGAAAAGACCGTTTCCACCTTTTCCTCGGTTTTCCTATGCCCCCCCTCACTTTTCTCTCTTCCCCAAACCCGGCGTCGTACCTTGACGTACTAATCGACCTCAGAACTTGTTATGCCCTTTCGAATTTCTACTCATTTAATCAGAGACAGAAACAGTAACTGATTCTGTTTCTTCTTAATAAATTCTGAATTTCTATAACATTTTTCCAATTACATATTATCAAAAAATATTTCTGAAACACCAAAATCCGAACTAAACAGTTTAATTTCAATATAAAATAACTAAATTTCCAAATTCCTGAAAAATGAAGATTCCGGAAAAATAAAGAAAAAATTATTGTTAATGGAAACATTTTTGTTTAAAAATATTTCTAAAATTTGCGTTTAAAACTGTTTTCAAAAATCGCGAAGTTGAAATGCTCTATTCTCGTTAATAAGTATTTTCTGTAATTAGTATTATCTGGACACTTGAAATTTTGACAATTATGTTTTCGATATTTTCACATTTGAAATTTTGGTTTTTGTTAAAAAGATGTTATCCTATGTAAAAATATTTCAATTCCCTAATTAACTAAAATCATTATTTTCAACTTTTCAAACATTATTTTTTCGAATTGAAATTCAGATAAAGAAATAAAGTAACGATTCTTCCAAAATTTTATTTTGTCCCTTGCTCTTCGTCCTGTCTAATTTAAAATCGAATTTAAATTCATTCGAAAAATACTTTCTTTTAAATTAACTGATTTACCGGTTTTTAGGAAAATGCCTAACGGAAAATAAAAGCCGACAAAAATACGATGCAGTAGAGGAAGAAAAAAAAAAGATATCAGTAGTCCAATATTCTTGAAAAAAGGAAGAGAATGGCTTTCTCCGCCACGAAATCACCCTAAAAAGAAGCCTATTTGGGGTTGAAAGAAGCAGAAAGAGAGAGAAGAAGAGAGGAGACTCTCCTAAACCTGAAGACACCGCAGGGACTGTCAAGTCTAAAAAGGAAACAGTAGGAAATCATCTAAAACATCAGGCAACTTTTACGTCGAAAAAAAAATAGAAATTCTATTTCTTTCCCTCATTAGTAGACAAAAAAAACAATTTGGAAAATACTATTTAGAAATAAGTATGTACTTTAAAAAAAAGTGTAAACCCTAGAAAAGGGAGCTACTTTCCTCTCTTGTGAAAACAAATTTTCGTTAATTTCTTTCATTCGGTTTTTTTAGTTTTTGGGAAGAAGACCCAACATCTTCTGTAATTTGTATACAACTTCACAGACTGGAATTCGCCAAATCCTTACTTAGCTGACTAAAAGACTTGAATGCCTGTAAATTGTACCCGGCACGGTCGTCGCAATATCTATGGATTGCTATGGAGACTTCTTGCAAATTCTTCACAGCGGGAGTGTGCGCTCAAAATTAAAATTTTTTTTTTAATTTTCAAAATTCTGTAACTCTGATGATTTTGTTTTTATCTAGAAAAGTTATAAACTTATAAATCAGTGTTGGATGGTAACCTTTTAAAAATGATAAATTTAAATTCAGAAGTTCTATTTGATAATTTAAACAGTCTTAAAGAATAATGAAGAATTTAAAAATGAAGTTCAATTAAAATTTTTTTAAAAGGCTAATTTCTAGAGAAATGTTGGATTTTGCAAAAAAAAGACTGCAAAGGTATTGCATGCAATTCTTGTTTTAGAAAAGTTTTATCCAACACTTACTATTAAATTTTTCCTAAAATCACTGGGAGGAAGAAGGTTGGGAAGATATTTAAGAAAAACATAATTATATTTTTTTATAAATGATATGTAAATATATTTGAATTTTTTTACATACAATTGGAATGTTATTAAGTATTTCACGTATTATTGTCTATCAAACGCGCCAATAGAAAAGCAAAATATGCATTCCTTAAACTTTACTCTGTCGAAATTATATTATAATTTATAACAAAAGTACATAAAACTCTGCTCAACAAGGAAATGACTAAGTTCACACAATTTGAATTTATATTATTAAAATGTTCTTGTCTTTAATCTCTCTTTACAGTTAAATATTTTACTTTGAAAAACAACATTATAAGAATAATTTTGGCAGTCGCTTTTTCTTATTAATGATATATTTTACAAAAATATGATCCTTGAATAAATCAAGTTTCTAATGTAATTATTAGTCAGTCGATGAAGTTTTGTTCTATTAAACAAGCTAATCTAGACGAGACTAGATTAGTTACCCTAAAATATTTACAGTTTTGCAATCTTTATCACAATAAAAAATAACCAAATGACTAACTAATAATCTAGACTAGAATATTATAATATTATATAATATATAATATAATACAAATAATATATATAATATATATATTCTTTTATTGCACCTAGAATCTTTAAACGCTGAGTATTCAGGACGTTTGATCAGGCACGTTCTTTTGTACAATCTTAACTTGTATTATTCTAAGCCCAATCTGCTCATCAGCTATTTTTTCTTCTTTCATAATTTTTTTTTCAACCGACAATCAACTATGAGTATTTGTAAAGTGTAAAAAAATCCACTAAATATAATTTTCCGAAAGGAAATTCCAACCGGAGACGAACACAAACTTTTGATCCTCTAGCTCAATTTCTAAGATCGATCGTCACTATATACAAATTCTTCATATTCATAAATCTGTCTTATGAATTTACTATTTCGTAAATCACGTAGATTTTAAAGAAATAAAGTCCGATTGCAGAAAAATCATTTCTATGGAAAATTTTTCATAATATTTCCGTCGTCATTTCAGATCAGTCATCATCAGGATTTGCAGTCGTCTTAGTGTTTCGATTTCGCAATGTGCACGAAGAAAGTTACCTTGTCTCGACACTGCTGGCCGCACATATTGCAGGTAAATGGATCCAGGTATCCATGGTAATCCATGTGCACTGAGTGCATTATATCGTTGCCAAAACTCACATCGCAGTGTTGGCAGTAATTCCGTCTCCATGTATTGCTTTCATCAGAAGTAGAAGCAGATGTGGAAGTAGAATCTTTTCTTTCATTACAGTTCGCAGGGGGTGTGGCGGAAGTGGTAGGAGATGGCGAGGGCAGTCTCTCTTCCGAATTCTGGAAAAAGAATCAAGTAACAAATGAAAAATGAGATTTTTAAAGAGTTTAATCTAAGATTCATATTTTAACGCGGAACTAATGTTAGAGAAGTCTAAAAATCTTACAATTTCCTCTTTGGATTCTTTTTTTGGCTCTCGTCGCTCTATTTTGAACGCCTTTCCTTTGCGTCTTCTGCTACCAGTTGCCTTAGAGGAACTGTTGGTTGGCTGTTGTTGTTCTAGACTTCGAGATCCACTTCTTATACTTAGATCAAGTGGTGACAAGTCTTCTGGAAGGTCTTCATTGACCTGAAATGTTTCGTCACCATTTGATACAGACGAAACACTAACTCGTAGCCTTGCTGCTGGTTCCGCTTCGTTTTCGTTTAAGTACGAAGTCGACCCGGGGAGGTTGGCTAAGAAATGGTTGCCGGAGAACATTGTTGGGTTAAAAGCTTGTGCAATCATTCCGCTTTCGGCTGCCATGTTAAACAATGGTGTTATCGGTGCAACAGTCTCAGGTACACTATATCCAGGTGGCATTGGTGCCAACCGACTGGGTCCAGCAACTTCTTGTAAATTGAGGAGGGCGTTTCTGAACCCTGGCGTCACATTGTTGTCAACTTGGGCTTTGGCTTTGGCTTTGGCTTTGGTTTGTTTCTTTTTGGGTTGTGTCTTAGGACCTCTTCTCTTCCCATGGATATCAATTACTGGATTGGGATTTACTGTCCCGTCGGGATACAAAACCGGCCCAGGAACATGATTTTTCTGTCTCAAATGCTTTTTAAGAGAATGGCAATATTTCGTAACATATTGGCAATCACCGCATCTGTATTGATAAAAGTCCGAATGAGATTTTAGATGGCTGTTAAGCATGGACTGATTCACACATTCATAATTGCAAAGTTCGCAGTGGAAAGACTTTAATTCGTAATGATTGCAAATATGGTACTCTATATGGTGCTTCAATTCTGTAGAAAACGGACAATATGGACAAATCAATAATTTTTCCTTAGCCATGTGATCTCTAGCATGAATCCAGTGGTCCATTTTAGTGGGGGTTTCTAAACCGCAACGTCTGCATGTCCAGGTTTTCACATGGCCCTGTAAAATAAGTTTCGAATTAATAAGATGATTTGCAAATTGATAAATATGTAAAAAGAAGCGTTAAAAGAAGTTTTGATAACTTCTGATAACTTCTTCTTACTTTTGAACATTTTTAGGGTGATGGAATGAGACTTACCTGGGAGTTTTTATATGGCTTGCTCAAAATCTCTAAATTCATCACTTTAAGCTGTGCTCCTGGCAAGGTTTCATGTACCCGTTTAAGAATTTTTTTAATTACATCCGCTCTTGGTAATCGGGCAACCAATGAGTCTAACACGTGAGTATTGATCACCTCTCTAAAAAGATAAACAATTATTATTCGTTATTACATTCTTTTTTTACATTTATTACATACAGTTATTACATTTTGATAAATAAATCAAATATTCATGACCTTACTTTTTAAAATTTCAAGATTTGAAAATTAACGATTTAAGGCCATGTAAGACCTAACCGAACCCTACCATACCGACATTTTTTTCTCTGTAACGATACTTCTTCATTTACTGAGATATCAAATTGAAAATTTCGAAAATTGAAGCTAAATTATTAAGGTAGGTTTATCTAGTCTTAAATTTTTGTAAAATAAAAATTTTTTTTTGTAAATGTGAATATTTAGGACCAGATAAACGTACATTTAGCTTGAATTTTAGAAAATTTCAATATGATATCTCAATAAATGTAGACGCAGTGTTGCAGAGAAGGAAATGTCGGTAAGGTAGGGATCGAGTAAGTCTTACATGGCCTTAAGTGGAAATAGATAAAAATGAAGGGGTAAATACCTGTAATCATACTGCATATGTGCCTCTGGGCTTTCAATTCCTGATGCAGGACTGTTCACAATTCCTGGGGAGATCGAATTGCTGGTGTAATGATCAGGTGATAGACCAGAATCGTTACTCTGATTGTCAACCTCCTGTTTCTGAAATAAAAATACAAATTTAAATAAATTTTTAATTTATTAAAAAATTGAATTTATTAAAAAATTGAATTTATTAAAAAAATTTAATTTATTTTTTTAAAAATGCAAAAAAAATAGAGTATAAACAGTAGTGGGCAAAGGGCAGTTGAAAGTAGACATTTTGCTATACTTTAGAAGGGGAGAAAATAAAAGAGGGATGAAAAGATATGCCGAGTGAGATGGACTTTATTTTGATATAGCGAAGGGTCCATTGGTGATTACTCACCACTTCTGTATCCATGATACCCCAACCAGGCGTGGTTAGGGACTGGGAGGGATTGACCCGTTGCCCTTGAAAGTCATTTTGTTGCTGCTGCAAATTTTGTTGCTGCTGCAAATTTTGTTGCTGCTGCAAATTTTGTTGCTGCTGCAAATTTTGTTGCTGCTGCAAACTTTGTTGCTGCTGCAAATTTTGTTGCTGCTGCAAATTTGTTGCTGCTGTAAATTCTGTTGCTGGTTGCAAAAACAGTTCCCCTCCCATAATATATGGTAGCAACATACTATTTATATTTAGTCGTTGCTGGAAAGCAAGAATTTCCTCCATAGTTGGCATTCTCGCCGAACTTTGTTGCGGCTGGAAATTCTGTTGCTGCTGCACACTCCTTTCCTCACTGAAAATGAAAAAAAAAACAA
>UCOH01012389.1:0-22302 GCA_900474275.1 Synergus japonicus | reverse complement strand
AAGATATGCCGAGTGAGATGGACTTTATTTTGATATAGCGAAGGGTCCATTGGTGATTACTCACCACTTCTGTATCCATGATACCCCAACCAGGCGTGGTTAGGGACTGGGAGGGATTGACCCGTTGCCCTTGAAAGTCATTTTGTTGCTGCTGCAAATTTTGTTGCTGCTGCAAATTTTGTTGCTGCTGCAAATTCTGTTGCTGCTGTAAATTCCGTTGCTGTTGCAAAAACAGTTCCCCTCCCATAATATATGGTAGCAACATACTATTTATATTTAGTCGTTGCTGGAAAGCAAGAATTTCCTCCATAGTTGGCATTCTCGCCGAACTTTGTTGCGGCTGGAAATTCTGTTGCTGCTGCACACTCCTTTCCTCACTGAAAATGAAAAAAAAAACAAAAAAACATTAAGTCATGCTTACAATACTCATTTTATAATTAAAGGACGAAATATTAGACACTATATAATTTTAATTAAATATCCCGTCTGAATGAAGCCATTACTAATCCTCTCTCTTTTAAAATAATTGCAATTTCGATTTTTAGTTCCCACCTCTGAACCCCCCTTTCCAAATTATAAATGCTTGAAAATTTTAAAAATGTACCCCCCGCTGTGTGCGGACCCGAGTAAAATTTTAAGGATCCTACGTAAAATGTAGTAAAAGCTGCAAATAAAATTGCAGGGGCAGAAAAATCTGGCGATGGTCAAAAGGGTTTTTGTTGGGGACCGTCAAATTTTATTTTACATAGGGAAAATACGTGCCCATGCCAAAAAGGTAGAGTTGATTTATTCAAGTGGAGCATTTTCTAGACTGGTGACGGGAGGTCAGATTTTCGCTATTCAAAGTAGCTTGCAAATCTCATTGTCCACCATGTCCGAGAGGCCTTCTAACCACCTTCAACTCGCAGTCATAAATAACGCCGGCCGGCACTGTCTTTCCTTAAAGGAAAGACGCTGGCGGTAGGGGTGACTTCCGCGCTCCAAAACAAACAACCCTTCAAAGAATTTTAGAAAAGGACTCGGTAAACCCGCGGAGGCTGTTTTCTCAAATTCGCTACACTTTTTTATTCTTTGCGACATTTATTTTAACGAAAGTCATTAATCATGCAGCCTAAAAAATTTCTCTCCTTTTACTTTCCCCGTGAAATATTGAAAGTTGATATTTTCTCAGTGGTTTACCGTTTTTTAAGTAGTTTCTCGCTGAAAAAATAATTATATTTTGTCTTTGACGAAAATTAATTTGTATTTTGGAATTTTCGAGTTTCAGTGAACTTTTAACAGTTTTTACTCATAAACATGTAAAATTAATATCTGAAATTTTCACTGAAGTACAATATTCTTCAAATAATTAAAATCAAATATTTCAAGTTATAAAATTTGAATCAATTAATAATCAATTTTCGTGGAAATAACGTTTATTTTGTTTATTTTATAGTTTACTGAAATATTCAGCCCAGTTATTTCGAATCTTTGAATAATTTCAGTAATTTAATTTGGAATTTTCTTTTTAAGTAAAAAAGAAAATTTATTGTAGATCCTGGTTTCAGTATCAACTTTAAAAATATCTCAAAACTCAAGCTAAGGACAAATTTTAAATTATTCAGTATTTAGTAAAATATTTGGGGGGGGGTTGACCCCCCCCCCACTCATGGATTTGCTCCTGGTACAAAACTTAGGAACGTAAGTCTGTGCACAACAATTTTTTTCCAAATTAAAAAAACCAAAATTTATATATTTATTATATGGGGGAAAAATATTATATTTAAAAAAAATTTTTTTTTAATTTTTTAATCGTACAGAGTTTTATTTAGGACAACAGGTGCGTTCCTGGGTTATTTTAAAACAAATTTTCTAAATTTTCAACTCAATATCATTGTGGCAAATAAAATAAAATTTGTAAGTGAATTTCAAACGAAGAAAATAGCGTTCTCAATCTTGGAAATAAATAAAATAACATTTGAATGAGTAAACAAACATAAATAAGAAACAGTAACTGATTCTGTTTCTTCTCAATAAATTCTGAATTTCTATAACATTTTTCCAATTACATATTATCAAAAAATATTTCTGAAACACCAAAATCCGAACTAAACAGTTTAATTTCAATATAAAATAACTAAATTTCCAAATTCCTGAAAAATGAAGATTCCGGAAAAATAAAGAAAAAATTATTGTTAATGGAAACATTTTTGTTCAAAAATATTTCTAAAATTTGCGTTTAAAATTGTTTTCAAAACTCGCGAAGTTGAAATGCTCTATTCTCGTTAATAAGTATTTTCTGTAATTATTATTTATATTTGGAAACTTGGAACTTTGAGAATTAATTTTTCGATATTTTCACATTTGTAATCTTGGTTTTTGGTAAAAAGATGTTATCCTATGTAGAAATATTTCAATTCCCCAATTAACTAAAAACATTATTTTCAACTTTTCAAACATTATTTTTCCGAATTGAAATTCAGATAAAGAAATAAAGTTTTTTTTTCTTCAAAAGTTTTATTTTGTCCCTTGCTATTCGTCCTGCCAAACAAAACAAAAACAAAGCACAAAAGACCGTTTATTTAACTAATTTAAAATCGAATTTAAATTCATTCGAAGAATACTTTCTTTTAAATTAACTGATTTACCGGTTTTTAGAAAAATGCCAAATAAAACTTTTTTCCAAAAAGAAAGGTAGTTTTTTCACTAAAATAAAAAGATTCTTGAAAATTTAAAATTCCTGTATCATTTTCAGTAATTATTATTTGACGATTTAACTAACGGAAAATAAAAGCCGACAAAAATAACAATAAATATACACGTCAAAGAAAAACATTTCATCTTATACTTTAAAACCCAGAAAATAATAAAAAGTCAGCAAAATAAAATATTAATAAATTAAAAAAATATAAACTCTACAGACTTCTACAAAAATCACATTTATATCATAATTTACCATTCACAGAAGCAAGTCATTTATTTTCAACGTTTCAAATACAAGAATATCATCAAAATCTGAAAATTTTCATTTTCTTCAATATACAAAATTAAACTGAAAAATCTCACAAACCTTTCATTTGTTTTAGGCAAATTATCCATGTTGGTGTTGCTGTGTCGATTTTTGCAAAATAACTACTGGCTAAGGCAACCCGTAAGAGATCCAAATTCAAATTTAAGCAAAAGCATTACACATTACTCACGATGACACAAATAAGGACAAAAATTTTTTCAAATCACTGAAGGACGCAAACGAAGAAGACACTACTAAAGAATCGACTACTGAAGACAACTGTCGGAAGTAGAATACTTGGTGAGTAGATTTGAGAGGATGAGGCTGCTGGGTTTGAACCCTACTCCAACCCCCATCCCTACCACTTTTCCGGGCTGGACATTGACCCCTACTACCACCGAAAAGTCCGTTTCCAGCTTTTCCTTGGTTTTTCCTTGCCCCCACCCCTCACTTTTTTCCCTTTCCCATACCCGGCGTCATACCTTGACGTACCAATCGTCCTTCGAACTTGTTATGCCCTTTCGAATTTCTCCTCATTTAATCAGAAACTAAATTATTTACTAACTAATGTTAGTTAAAGAAAAATAATAATTTTCTACAAAAAAATGCACTTGGTATCTTTTTGAATCTTCTGTAATTCATTGAATTCTTTGAATCTTTGAAATGTTTTTTAAATGATTGAAATTTTTTAAAATATTAGAAATTCTTGTAGATCCTAATATAAAATCCCTATTTTGTGAGATTATTTGGAATTTTTGGAGGGGTTTCTTTAAATCTCTTGAAATTCTTTAGAATCCTTGAAAATATACTAAAATCTTGTAAATCCTTCAAGAAATTTTTGCAGATCCTATATAAAATCCTTTAAATTTTGCGAAATTATTTGAAATTCCTTGAAACTTCTTGAAAGCTTTTTCAAAAACTCATAAAAATCCTTTCTGTCAATTCTTTATACTCTTCAAAATTTTTAGCATTTTTATATGTATATTCTTATAAATATTTTTGAAATATATAATATATGTTCTTAAAATATTAAGTGAATAATAAATCGAAAATAACTTCTTGAAAACCTTGAAAACTTCTTGAAAAACATATCCTTGGATATGTTTTAAAACTATTGAAATTTTCAAGGATTTCGAAGTTTTTTGTAAAATTGTAAAAAACCAGCAGAAAGAGAGATAGAAAGAGAGGAGACTCTTCTAGACCTGAAGACAGCGCAGGGGCTGTCAATTATAAAAAGGAAACAGTAGGAAGTAATCTAAAACATAAGGCAACTTTTACATCGCAAAAAAAATAGAAATTCTATTTCTTTTCCTTATTTGTAGACACAAAAAACAATTTGTAAAATACTATTTAGAAATAAGTATGTACTCTAAAAAAAAGTGTAAACCCTAAAAAAGGGAGCTACTTTCCTCTCTTGTGAAAACAAATTTTCGTTAATTTTTTTCATTCGGTTTTTTCAGTTTTTGGGAAGAAGGCTCAACATCTTCTGTAATTTGTATACAACTTCACAGACTGGAATTCCCCAAAACCTTACTTAGCTGACAATCGAAATTTTCCTAAGAGATAAAATCTTCCATTTTACAAATTCTCCCTCGCAACTTAACGGAAAGGGTCATAAAACAGAATGAGAAGTCAAGCAGAAGATTATTTTGAAATTTAGAAAAGGGTTGAAGGAAATTTTTTGATGACGTCTTAAGCCCACGGTTTTAAGGGGTTTTTGCCACTTTCTGCGTGAGGGTCTGGCGAGGTCAGCTGCTTGAAAAGACTTGAATGCCGGTAAATTGCACCCGGCACTGTCGTCGCAATGTCTCTGGATTGCTGTGAAAACTGACCGCAGACAGAGCACGTCCTCCGAAATTATGGAGACTTGTAAATTCTTCACAGTGGGATCGGCACTTAAAATGTAGGTTTTCCCCGACTAATTTCCCAGCTGCTTATCTTTCAATCTTTTCACAATGTTCATCTGTATGATTTTTATATTGCAGGGTCAATTTTAGCATCTCGAGAGAATTGGAGAAAAATAAATCTGCTCCCTAGGCACATTCTCACCATCACGTTTCTCATAATCAAAATTCGTTTTATTTATTTATTTATTTTATTTTATTTTTTTTTTATTTATTTATTTTCAACAATTTTCAATGGGCTCAAAATTTGAATTTTCTATTTTTGAAGAAAATTCAACAAGTTTTTATATCAGTCTTTTCTCGCGTGGCCTGGACTAGAAGTTCTAGTCTAGAAAAACCTAATCAAGGCCCTTTCTTTGATAGGGCTGTGGAAGGGCGATTCCCACTGGGCCTAACTAAGTCAGGACGTAACTGAAGAAAGCGTTACTAAAAAAAAAAGCCCGACTAAAAAAAGTGAAAACTAGTGAGGCCCTCACTAGATGCTCGGAAGAAAACTTCAATATCTCAATTTGTTGTTTTTTTGAAAAACAAAACTGAAAATTCAAATTGGACATCCCTAGCAAAGTTTCTTTATCATTCGGATTTAAGGAGGTTTATAACCGAGTTGATTATTGAAATAAATCGAGGTAACAAGTAGTGAATAAGAATTTTTATTTTCCGTAACAAAAGGATAGGATATTTTGGGATAATAAGGTACAAAAGAGGAAGACAGAAAAGTTGCAAGTTTCCCTAGTAGCTATAATTCTGACTAATACGCTTATATAGGTATTTTGTATTGTACCATAAATGATATGATTTATGACTTTATGGTTTTCGATCCGTTTGTAAAGTTTCTTTGAAAAAGGATAGAAAAAGGGATCTTTTACTTAAACTAGTGCAATTGTTATGAGACCCAAAAATTTGCATTTTCTATCTTTCTTCGCTTGGCGTCAAAACTTAAATTTTGTTTTTTTTTTAATTTTCGAAATTCTATAACTCTGATGATTTTGTTTTTAACTAGAAAAGTTATAAACTTATAAATCAGTGTTGAGTGGTAACTATTTACAAGTAACTAATTTACCAAAGCGTTACGTTATTTGTAACTTTTAGGGTAACTTAGTTATTTTTTCTAAACAGTAACGTAACGTAAGTGAACTGTCGTTTCAAAATATACTATTTATTTTTGTTTCTTTGTAATTTTTATTTTAGATCCAGAATTAAATTAATTTAAATTAAACTAAATGAAATGAAATTTATTTTTAAAATATTAAAACTATATTGTTATAATATGGGGAGAGGTTTTGTGGGACTTGGGAAAAATGAAAGAAAGTAATAGAAAACATCTGTTTGAAACTTTCTTAGTTATAGAGAAACTAATAGCTTAAACTTTGACAATCGACAAATCCATGCCGCCGGGTATGTAGTAGGGAAATTCAGTTTTGCTAATTGAGTTTAGACGCAGGCAAGGACTTTTTCAAGCCTTCGTATTTACGAAGGACTAACCATTATTTTTCAGTAAAGATATATAAGGGGCTTAAGGTCGATTATGCAAACGAATTTTCTTACCTGAGTGCTGTTTCCAATTGGACCTTTTATCTATTATATACTAAAGCTCCTAAAGCCTCTCTGCTCGCGGCTTTGTAATTTTGCTCCAAACTTCAATGTACATTTTCCAAGACCTGAAATTTTTCTTTCAATGCTGAAATAAAATAAACTATTAAATAATAAAATAATAATAATATAAATAATAATAATTATATAATATTAAAATGTCGTTTAGTTGAAAAAATATACAGAAGAGTGTTATAATTATTTATAATTACATATAATTATATATATTAACATTATAATTTATTTATTAATGTTATAATTTATATAAAGCATTTTCTCGGCAAAAAAATTTGTGTACAATATATTGACTATTATTTCTGTATTTCTGTATTATATCTGTAATTTTTTTTTTTCAGAATAATATCGAGAAATAAGCCAGTGACTGGTGACAAGATTTTTGAGGACGCTTTTTCCAAACAGATGTTTTTCGGTTCCTGCGTCATTTTTGAAGTGGAAAACAACCTTAACAGAAAAAAAAACATTTTTTTGTTTTTAAAACTTGGAGGGGTTGTTGGTGTTTCTCAGAAAAACTTTTTTTTTCTCGAAAAATAGTTATTTTAAAGAAAAATCTGTATAGGAACAAACGAGAACACAAAAGCTGTATTTTTATGAAAGTTAATAAAAAAAGTACAAAAATTGCATTCTTTTCAAGTTTTCCCATTAAAAATGAGGAAATATTTCTTGGAGCAAAATGAGAAAATTTAATTTCACGGCAAAAGAACAAAATATTCGAGGGGAAAAATATGCACTTCAAGGTCATTCAACACTTTGGGTCGATCCCGTGAAAGAAAATGACCATAAACAGCATAATAACGAAAATTTGAATATTGCTTCATTTGCCGGCAGCTGCGTCAAAAATACGGTAGGGACATTTCGGAAAAACGTGGAAATAATGCAATAAATATGGGAGTCAACCCTTGTGCCTCGTTTGGACAAAATATACGGCTCGTTTAAGAAAACGAAGAGAAATTTGCATTCTTGTTAACTCGGTTACAATAAAAGTCACCTGGCCATAAAAATTGCTCCAAGCAGGCTGTAAATTTTGCAAAACACTGACCTCGAATACAACAAATGATAGATTTTCGAAAAATGAAAGCCCTTTTCGATGTTCTTCTAGAAAAGATGTCTTCAACCCAAGTTCTGAGCTGAAAATTTAATTTCTTCATTTTCCTCAGCAGCTTTTATTATATTTTGTATTTTCTTACTTTTTTTGAAGACTTAACAATTTTATGTATGGCTCTTTTTAGTACTCATAAATACTAACAATTTATCTTTATGACTTTTTTCGATAAAAACAAAATTATTAGAGTTATAGTATTTACGAAATTAAAAAAAAAAGAAACGAAAATGAAAATTTTAAGCCACAATATGAAAAAAAAGTCAAGAGGGAAAAAATATTGGCATACTTGTTATTATCTTTTTGAATTTTCTTGAAAAATCGAAAATTCAAATTTTGAGCCAAAAAACGTGAGATACGGACAACATTATAAAATCGTTAAATTTTGAGAGAAAACTTTTTTATCTGACAAGGAGAAATTGATTTCTTACAGTGAAGAAAGTTTATTCATTTAAAAAAGATTGATAATTTAAATACCTATATGGTGAAAAATACCATTACGCAAAAGATTATTGAAATCTAAACCTGGAGCCCTAACTTTCCTCTTGTATAATTGTAAAAAAATTAGTAATTACTATAATTGACATATTTTTAAATAGCACTATTATGAATCGTTCTTAATGAGGGTATGACGATTTCCTTAGGCTTAACTATATAATTAAGGGTGTTTAATCCCATTTTTAATCTGAAAAATCATTTTCCACATTTTCCTCACTGAATATTTTAGAAAAAAATATATTTTTCCGCTAGGGTTTTTCTTAAAATAGAAATTTGGCTACAGAGCGAAAAAATATCTAGTCATAATATTTGATAAAAGTATTAAAAAGCAGAAATCGTATTTTTATGTTTGAACTTGATTTAAAGCAGATAAAATTTCATATCTTGTATTGCAAGTATTTGTGTGGATTAGAAAAGAAATAACGTGTATTCTTAGACAAAGAAAGATTTAATTTCTAAATTTAGTACTGAAAAAAAAAACAATAAAAAAACTTTTCAATATCACGAGTTCCAGAAACCATTAATTTTTAGTTTATACTGTTGAAAATATTTCGTAATAGAGAATCTATAGTGCGTTATTTTATCTATTTAATTGCGTCACAAACCACGATTGAGGCGATTGTTGTATAACTTCGCTTTTGATATAAGAGGAAAATTACCTTAAATCCCCAATGCATACAATGTTGAAATTTTACTCTACAAACAAAATTTGCTTATAAAATAAGAAATCTTTTCTCAGTCTCCTCACTTTCTGAGATTTATCTCTTATTTTTCGTAACAGTTGTAAAAGGCAGATTTTTTGGTCATAAATGAAGAAAAATATTGTTTCAAGTCTTTTAATTCTTTGTACGATTTTATATAGATTTTACATACCTATATACCGATTTATTTACATACCGACCTATACAGTTTATAATTATAATAATAATTATAATATAATTTATAATTTATATAATTTATATAATTTATAATTTATAATAAAAACAGGGAAAACTAGTGAGGCCCTCACTAGATGCTCGAAAGAAAACTTCAATATCTCAATTTGTTGTTGTTTTTTTTTTAAACAAAACGGAAAATTCGATTTGTCATAACTTATTGTAAACAACTATATTTATTATAAAAGAAAGGATGTACAAACTAAGAATACGCCACAATTGCGCCTCAATTGTTTTACACTTACGACTCCACTCTCGAATCTAACTCTCTTCTCCCCTTCCGCTCTACCTACTCCCTCTATATTCATCTCTGCCAACTACCAATTGAACCTCCGGTATTCAAAAATAGCTAACATTATCCAAATATTGATTTTTTTTTCATATTGGACATCCCCGGAAAATTTGCTTCGTCATTCGGGGTCTCAAAATCTATGAATTTATTGACATTAACAATTTTTCTTTTCCAAAGAGAAAGGGTATTTTGGAATAATAAGGTAAAAGAGGCAGTCAGTTCACAGAAAAAACAAGGACTGTAAGTGTTTACAGCTGAAATCAGTTTTTAGGATGAATTTCAGTCTTAAGTCAGTTTTTAGTTTTGCTTTAAGACTAAGAAATCTGAAAACAAGACTTAAAACTGAAATTCAGCCTAAAAACTGATTTCAGCTGTAAACACTTGCAGTCTTTGTTTTTTCTGTGTCAGAAAAGATGCAAGTCACCCTAATAGCAATTATGCCATAATTCAGGCTCATATGTTTATATAGGTATTTTTATTGTACCATAAATGATATGATTTATGACTTTATGGTTTTAGATCCGTTTGTAAAGTTTCCTCGAAAAAGGATAGAAAAAGGGATCTTTTACTTAAACTAGTGCAATCGTTATGAGACCCAAAAGTTTGCATTTTCTATCTTTCTTCGCTTGGCGTCAAAATTCTGTTTACTCTGATGATTTTGTTTTTATCTAGAAAAGTTATAAACTTATAAATCAGTTTTCGGTGGTAATCTTTTAAAAATGATAAATTTAAATTGAGAAGCCCTATTTGATAATTTAAACAGTCTCAAAGAATAATGAAGAATTTAAAAATGAAGTTCAATTAAAATTGTTTAAATAGCTAATTTCTAGAGAAATATTGGATTTTGCAAAAAAACAGTATTGCAAAGGTATTGCATGCAATTCTTGTTTTACGGAAGTTTTACCCAACAGTTACTATTAAGTTTTTCCTAAAATCACTGGGAGGAAGAAGGTTGGGAAGATATTTAAGAAAAACATAATCATATTTTTTTTATAAATAATATGCAAATATATTTGAATTTTTTACATACAATTGGAATGTTATTAAGTATTTCACATATTATTATGTCTATCAAACGAGCCAATAGCTTTCATATTTTCGTTATGGTCAACTCTAGCGAAAGTTTCGGATTCGATGGAAGTTTTCAAACCGACTGAATCCGCCAATTCGAATTAAGGGCATGTGGTAATTACTATAAGAGCAAATTTAGTTCTCGCAACTTTACATTGACAATATTTATTATTCAGAAAGTAAAGTTGCCGAAACTAAAATGCTCTTATGGTAAAGTATCACATGCCCTTAATCAGAATTAATTCGGATTGGTTCGGATACAAATGAATATTAATCCGAAGCTTTTTCTAGGTAATCAATCCAGGCAATCATTCCACTATTCCTTGACAATTTATACAATTCCAAAATCACACGAGTTTCGTGTAATGTTTCCAAACATACATTTTTTCAGAAAAAACCAAGCCAGAATGTAAAAAAATTAATAATAGCACGAAAACAAAATGAATCCGAAATATTCACAACATCTGGCTTAATCTTTTACAGAAAAGCAAACAATGCATTCATTCAACTTTACCCTGTCGAAATCATATTATAATTTATAACAAAAGTACATAAAGCTCTGCTTAACAACGAAACGACTAAGTTCACACAATTTGAATTTATGTTATTAACATTTTCTTGTCTTTAATCTCTCTTTACAGTTAAATATTTTACTTTGAAAAACAACATTATAAGAATAATTTTGGCAGTAGCTTTTTCTTATTTAATGATATATTTTACAAAAATATGATCCTTGAATAAGTCAAGTTTCTAATATAATTATTAGTCAGTCGATGAAGTTTTGTTCTATTGAACAAGCTAATCTAGGCGAGACTAGATTAGTTACCCTAAAATATTTACAGTTTTGCAATCTTTATCACAACAAAAAATAATCAAACGACTAACTAATAATCTAGACTAGAATATTATAATATTATATAATATATAATATAATACATATAATATGTACAATATATGCATGTTATATTATATTATATATATATATAATATTATAAAAATATAGACGGTATAAAAGTCTTGAAGTTGTCAAAAAACGTTTGAATATCTTATGAAATGATAACAATTATCAAAATTCATTCCAAAAAGAAAGGATTTACAAACTTAGTATTGTACAAAGAATGAAAAAATTTGAACGTGACATGACAAATTTCTCAAAATTCCTGCTAGTCTTTTGTATTTTTTGTGTCAATGACCAAAGCAATGTATGTAAGATAAAGTAAATTATTGTAACCTGTGGTAACTTTAACGTTAATATATAGTAAACTTTTTTTTTTAATTTGCGACAATGTATATACCAGAAATTTTCTAAAATTTATGCCAAATTAAGTGACTGTTAATTTTGGGAAATTTGTCAATCAGTAACATAAGTTCATTAAGGCTTCTTATTTTCTACATTGCGTCTATTATAAAAGTTCGATTGTACACAGTGCCTAGTCTCGCATATTTTACAAAAATGTCAATTAATCTGAAGGTCTTACATGGCCTTAAATCGTCAATTTTCAAAATTCATCCCTCTTTTATTTTCTCCCCTTCTAAAGTAGCAAAATGTCTAAGAGCAACGACTCTGGTGTATCACCAGATCATTACAATTCCCCAGGAAACGGAAGATCCCCTTCAATTGTGAACAGTCTTGTATCAGGAACTTTAAGTCCAGAGTCACAAAAGCAGTATGATTACAATTCGGATTCAAATCATCTAGTCAATTCTCCAGAAAGAGTATCACAGAATGGAGCTCACCAGCAATAAAACAGGAAGAAACGCCAATGGACGTTGTCCCCGATTCTACCCAGGATTATGCTCCACATAATGACAATCGCATTGATAATTCTTTCCATTGCCCCTTTTGCGCCTTCTCTTCATCAAACAGGTATTAACCCTTTCATTTTTATCTATTTCCACTTAAGTAATAACTAATAATAATTCTTTATCTTTTTAGAAAGGAGTTTGATAAACATGTGTCACACCACAATCCCCATAATATCAAAAGTCCTTCATTGGTTGCCCGTTCACCGAGAGAAAATATAATTGAGAATATTTTTGTATGGATACAATGGGGTAGCCCAAGTAAACGGTGATATACATCAAGCAACTGGAAGTAGTTGATTTGAAAGCTTTGAGAAAGCCGCACGTAAACTCACAAGTAAGTATCATTCCATCAGTCTCAAAGTGTTCAAAAGTAAGAACAAGTTATCAGAAGTTATCAAAACTTCTTTTAACGCTTCTTTTTACATATTTATCAATCTGCAAAGCATCTGATTAATTAGAAACTTATTTTACAAGGCAAAGTCAATTTTAAAACCAGCACTAGACTGGACTTCTGGAACCACACTAGGGATCACATCCCTGGTGATAAAATATTAACGTGCCCCTATTGCCCCCTAGTTACACAGTAGACATTACATGGAGTTTCACCTCTGTAATCATTATGGACTGAAGCCTTTCAAGTGCAAACTTTGCAATTACGAGTGCGTTAATCAATCGATGCTTAATATTCACTTAAAATCACACTCGAATGTCCATCAATACAGGTGCTTCAAGTGCAAGTATGTCACTAAATATTGCCACTCATTTAAAATACATTTGAGGCAGAAGAATCACCTTCCTGGGAAAGTATTGTATCCCGACGGGACTGTAAATCCTAATCCCATAATTGATATTATGATATTGATAGAGACCCAAAGAAAGAGACCTCACCGAAACTACCAAAAGCCAAAAAAGCTGGCAAGATGAGAAATTGTCTTCTTTTCTTATTTTAATATTGTACTAAACAAAAAATTTCTTTCCGTAGACCCCACTGAACTACAATGTGATGCCAGCGTTCAGAAATGCACTCCTCAATTCCAACGTAGTTGCTGGATCCAATAGGTTGGCACAAGTGCAACAAATGCAACCAGTGCGACGTTTTCCACAATTGTCGTAGGTGCAGCAAATGGATCCCGTTGTACCTATGACACCATTGTTGAACATGGCCATAAGCGGGTCACAAGCTGCTATGGATGTGTTTCAAATAGTAAATGCAATCACAACGCAGTGACTAATGAATGGAGCTCATCAAGTAAATGGGGAAGTCCAAGTAAACGGACTACATCAAGCAACTGAAGAACTATTTTCTTCGTTTTCGGTGAAGTAGGAAGGCGGTACGGCACCCTTTCCTACCACCGTGCCACCTTCCTACTTTATCGAAAACGCAGCGGAAGTATACGCAAGGGTGCAGGCTCACTTAAGAATCCAAAGTGGCGGCGTAACTGTTTCGTCTGTGGCAAGTGGTAGCGAAACATCTCAGGTCAGTGAATACTTTGCTGAAGATTTCTCACCACTTGATCTCAGCAAACGAAGTGGAACTCCAAATCCACAACAACCACAGTCAACTCCCAGTTTCTTCAAGGCAACCCTCAGTAATCTAGACTAGAATATTATAATATTATATAATATACAATATAATACATATAATATGTGTAATATATAATATTATAAAAATATATTATAAGCTAGATTGTTAATACTGACAATGATAAAGTTACTATTGATCCTAAGATTCAAAAATTTTATACTTAAGTACTTTTGCAAAAATACACTATAGTTTTAGACTCGTTTTCTCACATACAGTATAACAATCTTGAAGTTGTCAAAGAACGTTTGACTATCTTATGAAAAGATAACAATTATCAAAATTCATTCCAAAAAGAAAGGGTTTACAAACTTAGTATTGTACAAAGAATGGAAAAATTTCCTAAAATTCCTGCTAGTCTTTTGTATTTTTTGATAATTTACAGTAATAAGAGCAATTTTTTTCTGTCATTGACCAAAAGAATTTCTGTAAGATAAAGTAAATTATGGTAACCTGTGGTAACTTTGACGTTAATTTATAGTAAACTTTTTTTTTAATTTGCGATAATCTATATACCAGAAATTTTCTAAAATTTATGCGAAATTAAGTGGCTGTTAATTTTGGGAAAGTTTTCAATCAATAACATACCTTCTTTAAGCCTTCTTATTTTCTATATTGCGTCCATTATAAAAGTTCGATTGTACACAGTGCCTAGTCTTGAAGCCGAGGATTGACTGTGTTTTTTTTCATGTTTATTCCTTGTGATAGCAAAAACAGTTTACAAAACTATTTTTATTCTTTTATTGCAGCTAGAATCTTTAAACGCTGAGTATTCCGGACGTTTGATCAGGCACGTTCTTTTGTACAATCTTAACTAAGCCCAATCTGATCACCAGCTATTTTTTTATTCTTTCATCATTTTTTTTTTTCAACCGACGATCAACTATGAGTATTTGCAAAGAGTAAAATAATCCACTAAATATAATTTTCCGAAAGAAAATTCCAACCGGAGATGAAATTCTTCATATTCATAAATCTGTCTTATGAATTTACTATTTCGCAAATCACGTAGATATTAAAGAAATAAACTCCAATTACAGAAAAATCATTTCTATGGAAAATTTTTCATAATATTTCCGTCGTCATTTCAGAAGAGTCATCGTCAGGATTTTCACAGTTTACTTAGTGTTTCGATTTCGCAATATGCACGAAGAAAGTTACCTTGTCCCAGCACTGCTGGCCGCACATATTGCAGGTAAATGGATCTTGGTATCCATGGTAACCCATGTGCACCGAGTGCATAATATCGTCGCTAAAACTCACATCGCAGTATTGGTAGTAATTCTTCCGTCTCAATGTACTGCTTTCATCAGAAGCAGGAGCAGAAGTGGAAGTAGAGTCTTTTCTTTCATCACAGTTCGCAGGGGGTGTGGCGGAAGTGGTAGGAGCTGGCGAGGGCAGTCTCTCTTCCGAATTCTGGAAAAAGAATCAAGTAACAAATGAAAAATTAGATTTTTAAAGAGTTTAATCTAAGATTCATATTTTAACGCGGAACTAATGTTAGAGAAGTATAAAAATCTCACAATTTCCTCTCTGGATTCTTTTTTCGGCTCTCGTCGCTCTATTTTGAACGCCTTGGAGGAACTGGGAGTTGCCTGTGGTTCTTCTGGACTTAGAGTTCCACTTGGTTTGCTGAGATCAAGTGGTGAGAAATCTTCAGCAAAGTCGTCACTGACCTGAGCAGTCTCGCTACCATTCGCCACAGACGAAACAGTTATGCCGCCACTTTGGATTCTTAAGTGAGCCTGCACCCTTGCGTATACTTCCGCTTCGTTGTCGATGTAGTAGGAAGGCAGCACGGCACGCCTTCTTACTGCCGTGCCGAGTTCCTGCTTCAACGAAAACGAAGAAAATAGTTCTTCAGTTGCTTGATGTAGTCCGTTTACTTGGACTTCCCCATTTACTTGATGAACTCCATTCATTAGTCACTGCGTTGTGATTGCATTTACTCTTTGAAACATATCCATAGCAGCTTGTGACCCGCTTATGGCCATGTTCAACAATGGTGTCATAGGTACAACGGGAACCATTTGCTGCACCTACGACAATTGTGGAAAACGTAGCACTGGTTGCATTGGTTGCACTTATGCAAACTTATTGGATCCAGCAACTACGTTGGAATTGAGGAGTGCATTTCTGAACGCTGGCATCACATTGTTGTTCCCTGGGGTCTACGGAAAGAAATTTTTTGTTTAGTACAATATTAAAATAAGAAAAGAAGATAATTTCTTACCTTGCCTGCTTCTTTGACTTTTGATATTTTCGGTGGGATCTCTTTCTTTTGGTCTCTTTATCAATATCATAATATCAATTATGGGATCCGGGTTTACAGTCCCGTCGGGATACAATACTTTCCCAGGAACGTGATTCTTTTGCCTCAAATGTATTTTAAATGAATGGCAATATTTAGTGACGTACTTGCACTTGAGGCACCTGTATTGATGGACATTCGAGTGTGATTTTAAGTGCATATTAAGCATCGATTGATTAACGCACTCGTAATTGCAGTGTTTGCACTTGAAAGGTTTCAGTCCATAATGATTACATGAAACTCCATGTAATGTTTACTGTGTAACTAGGCGACAATAGGGGCACGTTAATATTTTATCACCAGGGATGTGATCCCTAGTGTGGTTCCAGAAGTCCAGTCTATTGCTGGTTTTAAAATTGACTTTGCCCTGTAAAATAAGTTTCTAATTAATCAGATGCTTTGCAGATTGACAAATATGTAAAAAGAAGCGTTAAAAGAAGTTTTGATAACTTCTGATAACTTCTTCTTACTTTTGAACACTTTGAGACTGATGGAATGATACTTACTTGGGAGTTTACGTGCGGCTTGCTCAAAACTTTCAAATCAACTACTTTCAATTGCTTGATGTATATCACCGTTTACTTGGGCTACCTCATTGTGTCCATACAAAAATATTCTCAATTATATTTTCTCTCGGCGAACGAGCGGCCAATGAAGCAGAAGTTTTGATATTTCGGGGATTATGGTCGGACACATGTTTATCAAACTCCTTTCTAAAAAGATAAACAATTATTATTAGTTATTACATTCTTGTTTTACATTTATTACATACAGTTATTACATTTTGATAAATAAATCAGAAATATTCATGACCTTACTTTTTAAAATTTCGAGATTTGAAAATTGACGATTTAAGGCCATGTAAGACCTACACGAACCCTACCTTACCGACATTTTTTTCTCTGCAACGATACTTCTCCATTTATTGAGATATCAAATTGAAAATTTCGAAAATTGAAGCTAAATTATTAAGGTAGGTTTATCTAGTCTTAAATTTTTGTAAAAATAAAAAAATTTTTTTTGTAAATGTGAATATTTAGGACCAGATAAACGTACATTTAGCTTGAATTTTAGAAATTTTCAATATGATATCTCAATAAATGTAGACGCAGTGTTGCAGAGAAGGAAATGTCGGTAAGGTAGGGATCGAGTAAGTCTTACATGGCCTTCAGTGGAAATAGATAAAAAGGAAGGGGTAAATACCTGTTTGATGAAGAGAAGGCACAAAAGGTGCAATGGACAGAATTATCATTGCGATTGTCATTATGTGGAGCATAATTCTGGGTACAATCGCGGACAACGTCCATTGGTGTTTCTTCATGTTTTATTGCTGGTAAGCTTCGATTCTGTGATACTCTTTCTAGAGAATTAACTACATGATTTGTATAATCCGAATTGTAATCAAACTGCTTTTGTGACTCTGGACATACAATTCCTGATATAAGACTGTTCACAATGGAAGGGGATCTTCTGATTCCTGGGGAATTGTAATGATCAGGTGAGACACCAGAGTCGTTGCTCTTATCTGAAATCAAATATTTCAAGTTATAAAGCTTGAAAAGTGATGTGAGAGGTCAAAGGAAAACGTGTTTTCCCATTACTTGAAAATTTTACTGTCATCAAAATAATCAATTTTCGTGGAAATAACATTTATTTTGTTTATTTTATACAGTACTGAAATACTCAAACGAAGAAAATATCGTTATCAATCTTGGAAATAAATAAAATAATATTTGAATGAATAAACAAACATAAATAAGAAACAGTAACTGATTCTGTTTCTTCTCAATAAATTCTGAATTTCTATAACATTTTTCCAATTACATATTATCAAAAAATATTTCTGAAACACCAAAATCCGAATTAAACAGTTTAATTTCAATATAAAATAACTAAATTTCCAAATTCCTGAAAAATGAAGATTCCGGAAAAATAAAAAAAAAATTATTATTAATGGAAACATTTTTGTTTAAAAATATTTCTAAAATTTGCGTTTAAAATTGTTTTCAAAACTCGCGAAGTTGAAATGCTCTATTCTCGTTAATAAGTATTTTCTGTAATTATTATTTATATTTGGAAACTTGGAACTTTGAGAATTAATTTTTCGATATTTTCACATTTGTAATCTTGGTTTTTGGTAAAAAGATGTAATCATATGTAGAAATATTTCAATTCCCCAATTAACTAAAAACATTATTTTCAACTTTTCAAACATTATTTTTCCGAATTGAAATTCAGATAAAGAAATAAAGTAATGATTCTTCAAAAGTTTTATTTTGTCCCTTGCTCTTCACCCTGCCAAACAAAACAAAAACAAAGCACAAACGACCGTTTATTTGACCAATTTAAAATCGAATTTAAATTCATTCGAAGAATACTTTCTTTTAAATTAACTGATTTACCGGTTTTTAGAAAAATGCCAAATAAAACTTTTTTCCAAAAAGAAAGGTAGTTTTTTCCCTAAAATAAAAAGATTCTTGAAAAGTTAAAATTTCTGTATCATTTTCAGTAATTATTATTCGACGATTTAACTAACGGAAAATAAAAGCCGACAAAAATAACAATAAATATACACATGCGGGTTTCTCACGCTGTACCAACGGAAATTCTCAGAAGGTGAAAGAAAAAGCACAAAAATCAAAACAAAGAATACCTTGAGGATTCATAAAATCGTCAATTAGAAAATTCAACTTTATACCAAAAATATATCTCTTTCTATTGGAAATAATCAATAAAGACATTTCATCTTGTAATCATCTCCACCCTTAATATTGTTATGAATATAAAAAAATATTTAACAAATTTTTTAATTGTACAAAATTGTATTTAGGACCACTGGGTGCGTTCCTGGATTTTTCTTTTTAAATAAATTTTCAAAATTTTCAACTCAATATCATTGTGGCAAATAAAATAAATTTTGTAAGTGAATTTCAAGCGAAGAAAATATCATTGTCAATCTTGGAAATAAATAAAATAATATTTGAATGAGTAAACAAACATAAATAAGAAAGAGTAACTGATTCTGTTTCTTCTCAATAAATTCTGAATTTCTATAACATTTTTCCAATTACATATTATCAAAAAATATTTCTGAAACACCAAAATCCGAATTAAACAGTTTAATTTCAATATAAAATAACTAAATTTCCAAATTCCTGAAAAATGAAGATTCCGGAAAAATAAAAAAAAAATTATTATTAATGGAAACATTTTTGTTTAAAAATATTTCTAAAATTTGCGTTTAAAATTGTTTTCAAAACTCGCGAAGTTGAAATGCTCTATTCTCGTTAATAAGTATTTTCTGTAATTATTATTTATATTTGGAAACTTGGAACTTTGAGAATTAATTTTTCGATATTTTCACATTTGTAATCTTGGTTTTTGGTAAAAAGATGTTATCCTATGTAGAAATATTTCAATTCCCCAATTAACTAAAAACATTATTTTCAACTTTTCAAACATTATTTTTCCGAATTGAAATTCAAATAAAGAAATAAAGTAACGATTCTTCAAAAGTTTTATTTTGTCCCTGGCTATTCGTCCTGCCAAACAAAACAAAAACAAAGCACAAACGAACGTTTATTTGACCAATTTAAAATCGAATTTAAATTCATTCGAAGAATACTTTCTTTTAAATTAACTGATTTACCGGTTTTTAGAAAAATGCCAAATAAAACTTTTTTCCAAAAAGAAAGGTAGTTTTTTCCCTAAAATAAAAAGATTCTTGAAAAGTTAAAATTTCTGTATCATTTTCAGTAATTATTATTCGCCGATTTAACTAACGGAAAATAAAAGCCGACAAAAATAACAATAAATATACACGTCAAAGAAAAACATTTCATCTTGTACTTTAAAACCCAGAAAAGAATAAAAAGTCAGCAAAATAAAATATTAATAAATTAAAAAAATATAAATTCCATTTTTCTACAAAAATCACATTTATATCATAATTTACCATTTACAGAAGCAAGTCATTTATTTTCAACGTTTCAAATACAAGAATATCATCAAAATCTGAAAATTTTCATTTTTCTCAATATAAAAAATTAAACTGAAAAGTCTCACAAACCTTTCATTTGTTTCAGGCAAAATATCTATGTTGGTGTTGCTGTGTCGATTGTTGCAAAATAACTACTGGCTAAGGCAACCCGTAAGAGATTTAAATTCGAAATTAAGCGAAAGCACTCTATATTACTCATGCTGACACAAATAAGAACAACAATTTTTTTCAAATCACTGAAGGACGCAAACGAAGAAAACACTACTAAACAATCGACTAGCGATGTCAAACGTCAAAAGTTGAATACATGATGAGTAAATTCGCGAGCTTATTTTTATAGCCTGAGGCTGCTGGGCTTGAATCCTATTGGAACCCCCATCCCTACTACTTTTCTGGGCTGGACAGTGACCCCCACTTAAGACCTGACTTTCTACCATGTGACTATCCAATAAGCTTGTCTCATACCACATTTTCCACACATTTTACCCGGAAAATGTGCGAGAATGAGACAAATTTATGGGATAGTTACATGGTAGAGTGAGAAGAAGAACATTTTCCTAAAAGCGTGTAATCAGACCTTTAGAGTTCTTAAATTCTCGAGAACTTAAATCCAGGTTATATGACCGAGAATATGACAGAATTTATGAGAATTTAAAAGAATTTCAGAGAATTTAAGATTTTATGATTTTTAGAAAAATTGTTATTGTTTACATTATTTACATGGTTAAATTTTAGTCATTTATTAGCTAAGGCATATTTAATAATGTAAAATACGCAAATCAGCAGCTTACTAGTTAACTAAAGCCACAAAATTCAACTTATAATTAACGTCACTGTATAGGTTATGTTAGTCACTAACATAACCTACGCTCTGCATACATTTGTGACCGTTTTTTCATTTACAACTTGTGTAAAGCTCATTAAGAAGTAATAGAAGTACAAAAAACAGTTTATTACACTTTATCGGTTAATTAATCAATAATTATATCCCTTGTCATAAAAATCTCTAAAATCATAAGTTCTCATAAATTCTTAGAGAATTTAAATCTCGGTTATATTCTCGGTTATATTCTCATTCTCGTTACGGTTCTCAAAGTAATATAACCGATTAAGAACTCTAACCGGTCTGCGTATATTTACAGCGCTGTCTGCTTATTGTCCTTCTCAATTCTGTCAACCACCTGTCAACCTTTCATACTCGTGTTTTGGAGATTTAGAATAAAAATGACAGCTTTGTTTCGAAATGAATCGCGAATTTCGTGTTGGAATTTCAAAGAAGATGAAATTCAAAACTCGACAGTTTGCCGGTTTTTCTGATTAGTGTCGGTGTTGTACCTCAAAAAATATGAAATACTAGAGTGCGTCTGACACTTCGTGTCACTCTTACGGAACTCATCTGCTATGTCTGCATTTGCTCCGTTCCAAAAAATAAATATTTTCTGACAAAATATTCATTTTCTCATCAAAGCTGGAAGGGAATTTCATTTTTATATGACCCAGGACTATCAGGACCCAACATATTTGGTAAGTTCATCCAGCGCTCTTAAATTGAGAAGCCCTATTTGATAATTTAAACAGTCTCAAAGAATAATGAAGAATTTAAAAATGAAGTTCAATTAAAATTTTTTTAAATAGCTAATTTCTAGAGAAATATTGGATTTTGCAAAAAAAGTATTGCAAAGGTATTGCATGCAATTCTTGTTTTACAGAAGTTTTACTCAACACTTACTATTAAATTTTTCCTAAAATCACTGGGAGGAAGAAGGTTGGGAAGATATTTAAGAAAAACATAATCATATTTTTTTTATAAATAATATGCAAATATATTTGAATTTTTTACATACAATTGGAATGTTATTAAGTATTTCACATATTATTATGTCTATCAAACGAGCCAATAGCTTTCATATTTTCGTTATGGTCAACTCTAGCGAAAGTTTCGGATTCGATGGAAGTTTTCAAACCGACTGAATCCGCCAATTCGAATTAAGGGCATGTGGTAATTACTATAAGAGCAAATTTAGTTCTCGCAACTTTACATTGACAATATTTATTATTCAGAAAGTAAAGTTGCCGAAACTAAAATGCTCTTATGGTAAAGTATCACATGCCCTTAATCAGAATTAATTCGGATTGGTTCGGATACAAATGAATATTAATCCGAAGCTTTTTCTAGGTAATCAATCCAGGCAATCATTCCACTATTC